>JASKMD010000007.1:10146343-10239412 GCA_030144725.1 Haematococcus lacustris
CAGTAGGGGGGGGCAGCAGCAGCAGCAGCAGCAGGGGGGCAGCAGCAGCAACAGTAGGGGGGCACCAGCAGCAGCAGTAGGGGGGGCACCAGCAGCAGCAGCAGGGGGGCAGCAGCAGCAGCAGTAGGGGGGCAGCAGCAGCAGCAGTAGGGGGGGCAGCAGCAGCAGCAGCAGCAGGGGGGCAGCAGCAGCAACAGTAGGGGGGCACCAGCAGCAGCAGTAGGGGGGCACCAGCAGCAGCAGCAGGGGGGCAGCAGCAGCAGCAGCAGCAGGGGGGCAGCAAGCAGCAGCAGTAGGGGGGCAGCAGCAGCAGCAGGGGCGCAGCAAGCAGCAGTGGCAGCAGCAGCAGATATAGTAGGGGCACTGTAGCACCAACCTACCTTTTGGCTGCTTGATGACTGCTGCTAGGAAGGGGGGGGAGTGGAGGAGTGAAGGCGGGGAGGGGGGGTAGATGTGGAAGGCGGGAGGTGGGAGGCAGGGAGGCGGGAGACGGGGAGGCGGGAGGCAGGGAGGGCGGGAGGTGGGGAGGCGGGAGGCTCAACCGGGTTGGGCTGGGCGGGGGGGGTGGGTTGGGTTGGGGGCATGGGTTGGGGTGGGTGGGGGGCATGCGTTGGGGGCATGGGTTGGGGTGGGTGGGGGCATGGGTGGGGGGGTGGGGGCGGGGGAGGGAGCGGGGGGCGGGGGCGGGGGCGGGGGGGCGGGGGACGATGAATTGGGAGGGGGGTGGTTGTGTAGTGGAAAGGGAAGTGGAAGGGAGGTGACCCACTAGACCTGCAACCAAGGGGCGTGCACGTGCGGTAGGGTGACCAGGCTGGGCACTGTGTTAGCTATCACCGTGGCCTTACCTTTGTGGTCCTCCTGGCCTCCTACCTGCTCACACCAGGCAACATATCCTATGCGCCAGTGGGGTGGGGACTGCGGTGGGGAGTGTAGGGTGTAGGGAAGGGAAGGTGGGGTGAGGTGGGGTGTTGCGATGCCACGTCAATCGAAGGGTGGGAGAGGGGAAGAGGAGGCTTGACAAGTATGGGAGGGGAGAGGGAGGGAGAGGGGGAAGGGAGGGGTGGGAAGAGGGTGGGGTGGGGGTGAAACTTTCTCCTGGCTGCTGGGATGTCAGGGGAGAGGTGACGGGGAGGGGGGAAGGTGGGGGGTGGGTAGAGGTGGAAGTGGAGGGACGACAAGCTGGGAGTTGGTGGTGGGCGTGGGGAAAGGGGAGGAAAAGGGGGATGGGGAAGGGTGTGACGATCAATCCTGCAGCGGGACCAAGGGGCATGCTAGCGGTTAAGGTGGGTACAGGGTGCCACATACCTGCACTCACCTTTTGCTGGGGTGTGGTGTATATGTGTGTGGGAGGAAGGGGAGGAAGGGGGAGGGAAGGGAAGGGGAGGTCCATGGGGAGGGCGAGAGAAGTAGGGGGGGCATTGATAGTCTCAGGTGTAGGCGCACAAGACCTGCGGCAACGGTTGTGACGATTTGTCAACGGAAGCAAACATTGGAGATGGGTACTGGATGCACTCACCAATAGAGTAGGGAGATGTAGAGCTGGCAGATGGAGGGGCAGGTGTAGCAGCCCTCCATTACAACCCACCTTCCTTTGTCCTCACCTCAGTAGGAAGTGCAGTGTGGGAGAGTAGGGTTGGGCTGGGCTGGGCTGGGCTGGGCTGGGCTGGGCTGGGCTGGGCTGGGCTGGGCTGGGCTGGGCTGGGCTGGGCTGGGCTGGGCTGGGCTGGGCTGGGCTGGGCTGGGCTGGGCTGGGCTGGGCTGGGCTGGGCTGGGCTGGGCTGGGCTGGGCTGGGCTGGGCTGGGCTGGGCTGGGCTGGGCTGGGCTGGGCTGGGCTGGGGCTGGGCTGGGCTGGGCTGGGCTGGGGCTGGGCTGGGCTGGGCTGGGCTGGGCTGGGCTGGGCTGGGCTGGGCTGGGCTGGGCTGGGCTGGGGCTGGGCTGGGCTGGGCTGGGCTGGGCTGGGCTGGGCTGGGCTGGGCTGGGCTGGGCTGGGCTGGGCTGGGCTGGGCTGGGCTGGGCTGGGCTGGGCTGGGCTGGGCTGGGCTGGGCTGGGCTGGGCTGGGCTGGGGGCTGGGCTGGGCTGGGCTGGGCTGGGCTGGGCTGGGCTGGGCTGGGCTGGGCTGGGCTGGGCTGGGCTGGGCTGGGCTGGGCTGGGCTGGGCTGGGCTGGGCTGGGCTGGGCTGGGCTGGGCTGGGGGGCTGGGCTGGGCTGGGCTGGGCTGGGCTGGGCTGGGCTGGGCTGGGCTGGGCTGGGCTGGGCTGGGCTGGGCTGGGCTGGGCTGGGCTGGGCTGGGCTGGGCTGGGCTGGGCTGGGCTGGGCTGGGCTGGGCTGGGCTGGGCTGGGCTGGGCTGGGCTGGGCTGGGCTGGGCTGGGCTGGGCTGGGCTGGGCTGGGCTGGGCTGGGCTGGGCTGGGCTGGGCTGGGCTGGGCTGGGCTGGGCTGGGCTGGGCTGGGCTGGGCTGGGCTGGGCTGGGCTGGGCTGGGCTGGGCTGGGCTGGGCTGGGCTGGGCTGGGCTGGGCTGGGCTGGGCTGGGGGCTGGGCTGGGCTGGGCTGGGCTGGGCTGGGCTGGGCTGGGCTGGGCTGGGCTGGGCTGGGCTGGGCTGGGCTGGGCTGGGCTGGGCTGGGCTGGGCTGGGCTGGGCTGGGCTGGGCTGGGCTGGGCTGGGCTGGGCTGGGCTGGGCTGGGCTGGGCTGGGGCTGGGCTGGGCTGGGCTGGGCTGGGCTGGGCTGGGCTGGGCTGGGCTGGGCTGGGCTGGGCTGGGGGCTGGGCTGGGCTGGGCTGGGCTGGGCTGGGCTGGGCTGGGCTGGGCTGCAACACAAGGGAGGCAACAGTGGGAACGTTGTGGGAGGTGATGAAATGGTGGTGGTGGTGATGGTGGTGGTGGTGGTGGCGGTGGTGAGGGACTGGGAGGGGGTGGTGAACAGGGGGGTACTAGGCGTGATTGTAAGACCTGCAGCAACCAGGTGTGGTAGCGGTTTGGCTGGATACTAAGGGCTATGCTGCGCAATGCTAGCTCCTTCTGAGCTCTTACCTTGATCCTAAGCTCTTACCATGGTCCTTCTGGCCTCTTGGCTGCTCACAACACGTTGCACCTGCCTTGCGTTGGTGCATCAATGCTTGCGATTCATTGCAAAGAATCGTTGCGAGGAAACTGGCCGCGAGGCTAGGAAACTGGCTGCGATGCTGGCTGCGAGGCTGGCTGCGAGGCTGGCTGCGAAACTGGCTGCGAGGCTGGCTGCGAGGTGAGATCCTCGCACCGAGCTGCCTCGCAGGTATGCTTCTGCGCTGCTGGACCAGCTGTGTGGCCGCGAGGTATGGGCTAGATGTGGCTGCCGAGTATGTGGCTGCGAGTATGTGGCTGCGAGTATGGGCTAGATGTGGCTGCGAGTATGGGTAACCTCGTGCGATGCCATCTGTGGACCAGCTGTGTGGCCGCGAGGTTTTTTGCCGAGTATGTGGTTGCGAGTATGGGCTAGATGTGGCTGCGAGTATGGGTAACCTCGTGCGATGCCATCGCTGCAATACCGGCTACACGATGATGCGACTAAGGCACGGGTGTTGCACGGATGCCTTGAATGCAAGTGAGGTGGTCATTCCGTGCAAGGCAAGCCGCGAAATCTTCGAAGTGCTTAAATGCATTGTGCGATTTCGTAGTGCATTCCGTAGTCTGTTGTTGGATTGTTACAAGGTACCCCGACAATACTGTAGCCGGCTACAGTACTGTAAGTGGTCTCTCGAGGTACCTCGAGGTACCTACAGTACTGTAGGTGTCTACAGTACTGTAGGTGTCTACAGTACCACTCCTACAAATTAGTCCCTGCATCTGTCCCTGCACTTTACCGACCTTGTCCGATCGGGCTGAAATTTTGATAGATGGTGGTTTGCAGGAAAACAAAACATATTTTCAGCAAAAATATTTTGAAAAAATCAAAGGCGGCTGCGCTGTGGCCCTTTAACGTAAGTGCAGGGATGAGTGCAGGGATGGGTTGCGGGCCACAGCGCAACAGCTTTTGATTGTTTCAGAATAGTTTTCTTGTAATATATGTTTTATTTTCTGCAAACTACCATCTATCAAAATTTCAGCCCGATCGGACAAGGTCGGTAAAATGCAGGGACAGATGCAGGGACTAACTTGTAGGAGTGACTGTAGGTGTCTACAGTACTGTAGGTGTCTACAGTACTGTAGGTACCTACAGTACTGTAAGCGGGCTCTCGAGGTACCTCGAGGTACCTACAGTACTGTAGATGTCTACAGTTCTGTATATGTCTACAGTACTGTAGGTACTTACAGTACTGTAAGTGGTCTCTCGAGGTACCTCAAGGTACCTACAGTACTGTAAGTGGTCTCTCGAGGTACCTCGAGGTACCTACAGTACTGTAGATGTCTACAGTACTGTAGATGTCTACAGTACTGTAGGTACTTACAGTACTGTAAGTGGTCTCTCGAGGTACCTCGAGGTACCTACAGTACTGTAGATGTCTACAGTACTGTATATGTCTACAGTACTGTAGGTACTTACAGTACTGTAAGTGGTCCCTCGAGGTACCTCGGGGTACCTACAGTACTGTAAGTGGGGGGGCAGCAGCAGCAGCCGTAGGGGGGCACCAGCAGCAGCAGTAGGGGGGGCAGCAGCAGCAGCAGCAGCAGGGGGGCAGCAGCAGCAGCAGTAGGGGGGCAGCAGCAGTAGGGGGGCAGCAGCAGCAGCAGTAGGGGGGCAGCAACAGCAGCAGTAGGGGGCCAGCAGCAGTAGGGGGGCAGCAGCAGCAGCAGTAGGGGCAGCAGCAGCAGCAGTAGGGGGGTAGCAGCAGCAGCAGTAGGGAGGCAGCAGCAGCAGTTGTAGGAGCAGCAGCAGCAGTAGGGGCAGCAGCAGTAGGGGCAGCAGCAGCACTAGGGGCAGCAGCAGCAGCAGTAGGGGGGCAGCAACAGTAGGGGCAGCAGCAGTAGGGGCAGCAGCAACAGCAGTAGGGGGGCAGCAGCAGCAGCATTAGCAGCAGCAGCAGCAGCAGCAGCAGGGGAACAGCAGCAGGGGGGCAGCAGTAGGGGGGCAACAGCAGCATGAGTTGGGTGGCAGCAGCAGCAATATGGGGGCAGCAGCAGCAGCAACAACAGCAGGGGGACAGCAGCAGGGGGGCAGCAGCAGGGGGGCAGCAGCAGTAGGGGGGCAGCAGGGGGGCAGCAGTAGGGGGGCAGCAGCAGCAGCAGCAGCAGCAGGGGGGCAGCAGTAGGGGGGCAGCAGCAGCAGCAGCAGGGGGGCAGCAGTAGGGGGGCAGCAGTAGGGGGGCAGCAGTAGGGGGGGCGGCAGCAGCAGCAGCAGTTTGGGGGCAGCAACAGCAGCAGTAGGGGGGCAGCAGCAGTAGGGGGGCAGCAGCAGCAGCAGTAGGGGCAGCAGCAGCAGCAGTAGGGGGGTAGCATGAGCAGCAGTAGGGGGGCAGCAGCAGCAGCAGTAGGGGCAGCAGCAGCAGCAGTAGGGGGGTAGCATGAGCAGCAGTAGGGAGGCAGCAGCAGCAGCAGTAGGGGCAGCAGCAGCAGTAGGGGCAGCAGCAGTAGGGGCAGCAGCAGCCAGGGTTCGACAGTTGGTGATACCTGGTCTATGGGCGCCCTTAACTGATGTCAGGGTAAAGTACGGGGACCCTGTGCACTGGTTATACCCAAAAAAAATAATTCGACGGCCTGCGGCCGGCTTGGAAGAGGCATGTTAGCTTACAGCAGATAGCACACTCACGATAAATAAGGCCGACGCGGGGGCCTTTTTTGCATCGGAAGGACATTCTGCTCCAATAGAACGATAGAACGCTGAGTTTGAGGGGGACCTCGCTCTTGAATGAAGTCCTAACTCGCAGCGGTTGCGAAGATACAACGATCCGCGCGCGAGGTACCCCCCAAAAATAGGGCGGCTGCACAGATGCCGGTTAAATGAGCCCGGAATCTGTACAGATGCATGTAGATGCCCTATGGACATACGACATCTGCACAGATGCATCCCTCGACATCTGCACAGCTGCCGACAATGTCGACATCTGCACAGCTGCATCCCTCGACATCTGCACAGTTGTCGACACAGTCGACATCTGCACAGCTGCATCCCTCGACATCTGCACAGCTGTCGAAACAGTCGACATCTGCACAGCCAAGCATCCCTCGACATCTGCACAGCTGTCGACACACTCGACATCTGCACAGCTGCATCCCTCGACATCTGCACAGTTGTCGACATAGTCGACATCTGCACAGATGCATCCCTCGACATCTGCACAGCTGTCGACACAGTCGACATCTGCACAGCCAAGCATCCCTCGACATCTGCACAGCTGTCGAAACAGTCGACATCTGCACAGCCAAGCATCCCTCGACATCTGCACAGTTGTCGACACACTCGACATCTGCACAGATGCATCTCTCGACATCTGCACAGCTGTCGAAACACTCGACATCTGCACAGATGCATCCCTTGACATCTGCACAGCTGTCGACACAGTCGACATCTGCACAGCCAAGCATCCCTCGACATCTGCACAGCTGTCGAAACAGTCGACATCTGCACAGCCAAGCATCCCTCGACATCTGCACAGCTGTCGATACAGTCGACATCTGCACAGATGCATCTCTCGACATCTGCACAGCTGTCGACACACTCGACATCTGCACAGATGCATCTCTCGACATCTGCACAGCTGTCGACACACTCGACATCTGCACAGATGGTCACCCCGGCCATTGGCCATGCCAATCCGTGACAGGCCTGCCGCTCGCACCACGCCCTAGTGGAGGGTAGCGAAGGCTATCGCGGTAACTCACGCGCGCTAAAACTCGCGTTTTGCACTGAAGCCTTGTCCCAGTACACCGCCCGCCACCAGGTCGAACCTTGAGATAGCGCAAACAAGCAGCGACCCACCTACCAGAGCAGGGTGGCGAGGCGCTCCGTGGCGTCCGTAGCAAAGTTCGCACCATGGAGGCAGCCTCGCAGTACTGCGGAGTAGGCCATCGCAGTGCGCCATGCTACCGAGCCATGTCATTACACCGCGAGACTGAGTCACGCCACGCTTAGCTGAAGTTGTGCAAGTTGGGTGCATGGCACTGTTAATTTCTTTGCTATTGGCTCAATCGGCTTTATCGGCTCAGTTCGTGCTATTCTGGCTCAGTTGGTGCTGCTGGTTTCAATCGAAAGTGCTTGGCCTTACATTTCATCTGCCTCGTCAACCCCCACTTCAGCCAACTGATCCTCCTCCATCTCTTGCTCCCACCTCAGATGTTCTAGGATGTCAGCCCTAAGCAATGGCTTCTTCTGCGTCAACCTCTTGCCCTTCCAGCCCAAGCACTCCCGTGCATACTCCTTCAACAGATGCACATTAAAGGTCATGTGGGCGCTTGCAATGTGTGGTGCCCGTGCATGCAGAAGCCTCAAGCACTCAGCATCTTCCTTCTTGTCACTTGCCAGTGTCACACGTCCAAACATGGGTATGCTGCTCAGGATAGATGCTCCATGACACATGCACTGCTGTGGCTTGCTGCCCATGTGCCTCACACACGCACATGCAGTCTCAGACCACATGGGCGCAACCCCATCTGCAGGGAAGAACATTGCATGCATGGCCCGCGACCCAGAGATGGTGCGCAGCAGCCTGTGCGCATCAGGGTCAGGCTCAGTGCACTGCTCAACCTCCTCATCCTTCAGCACCAAACACCACCGCCGCTGCACGCTCCCCCTAGTCTGATGTGCAACACTGGTAGCTAGCTGTGCAGCAGGCACCACACACTCTACATTATGCACACCTGCCAGCTGTTGAGCCTTGCACTTAGCATTGAGAACTGGGTGATCAGCCAAGACTCTGGCTGCCATGCTGTGCTTGAATACCCCACCCTCAGAGTCATGGCGACCCTTGAAATGAGATGTGGCTCCATACGACCACCACACTGGCACCTTGTACCTCATGGCCATGCGCCGGTGCAGCTGCAATGCCGGTGTGCCCTTGAACTGGGCTGCGCACCCATCTGACCACATGCACAACTGCTTCATGACCATGCACCGCTCACCCTGTAAATAATCAAGCACCTGATGCAAAGCTGCCTGTGTCACAGCTGCTGACTGATCCTTCCCATCTGTCAATATGTACACAGTCTCCTCCCGGTACTCATCTCTGTCATTCCTAAAGTATGCACATGCTACAAAGATGCCCACATTGTGATGGTGCCAGTGATCAGACTGGATCTCCGTTGGCCGCTCTACAGTCAGGCGCTCTGACCAATCACATGAAATGACCACCATCCCATGCATTTGCTCAAGGGCCCGCACGTGCGCATGGCTGCATGGCTGTGCATTGCTGTGCATGGCTGCATGGCTGCATGGCTGCATGGCTGCATAGCTCGGCAGATCCATGGTGGGTGCCATGCACATGGGTCAAAGCAGGTCACAACAGGTTTGTAGCACATGGGTCCCAGCAGGTCACTGCAGGTCAGTAGCACATGGGGCGCAGCATGTCACAACATGTCACAACATGTCACAGCAGGTCAAGCTCTCACCTCATGCATGCGTCCATGTGCTGACGCAACAGTAGCTCGCTGCGCTCCAGCCCCGTCCTGCCGTTCTGCATTTGCTCAAGGGCCTGAGCCAGCTGGTGCTGGGTGCCCTGCAGTTGCTCAAGGTCCACAGCCAGCTGGTGCTGGGCACCCTGCAGCTGCTGCTGGTCCAGAGCCACCTGGCGTTGGGCATCCTGCAGCAGTTGCTGGTCCACAGCCAGCTGGTGCTGGGCACCCTGCAGCTCCTGCTGATTCAGGCTCAGCTGGTGCTGGGCATCCTGCAGCTGCT
Organism: Haematococcus lacustris; assembly: GCA_030144725.1. NCBI lineage: Eukaryota > Viridiplantae > Chlorophyta > Chlorophyceae > Chlamydomonadales > Haematococcaceae > Haematococcus > Haematococcus lacustris. The sequence continues at coordinate 10,155,146 of JASKMD010000007.1, forward strand.
GCTGGTCCTGAGCCAGCTGCTGCTGGGCATCCTGCAGCTGCTGCTGGTTCACAGCGAGCTGGTGCTGGGCAACTTGCAGTTGCTGCTGGTCCACAGCCAGCTGGTGCTGGGCACCCTGCAGCTGCTGCTGGTCCATAATCAGCTGGTGTTGGGCACCCTGCAGCTGCTGCCGGTCTAGGGTCACCTGCTGCTGGGCGACCCGGCCAAGGCAGCTGCGTGGGCGCTTATGGCCCCAGCATGTGCTGACATAACCCATACTGACTGAAGGCTGGTGGGATCTGGCTTCGTCAAGTTCTGCCTCTGTGGCAGCAGCTGCAGACATGTGGGCATGTTGTTGCCGAGCTGCTGTTGCACAAGCACTCCCCCGAGCACCATTGGCTTTGATGGCCTTAATGCGTTTGCTGTGGCAACCCATAAGGTAGCTGGCTGAGGCTGGGCAGATGGGAGGGGGTAGGTTAGGAGGTGGTGGTGACAGTGGTGGTGGTGGCGGTGGTGGCGGTTGAGATTAGGAGCTCCTGCAACAACCGAAAGCCATTGCTATGCATAGGTAAATAACTTCATGGCAACTTATGCTATTCCTACACTGAGAGATGCACCAAGATCGAGACATCATACTTCATGTAACGTTGGGATCACATGCAATAAAGCAAGCTTGACAGCTTGACATGTCTGTCCTTACCTCCAGTTCCGGTACTTCCAGGACCATTTGGGCCCAACACTTCCAAAGAAATAGGACTAGGTGCGCGCCTACGCAAAGGAAACTACGTCGGGTTCATTGAGCCGGGAGGAATTAGTATCGCCGGCTGTACTTGCCCTTAGAGCGTCAGGAGTCCACCACGTCATTGCGAAGCACCTCCACAATGCACTTGCGCTGCGCGATGTTGAGAGAGCGGCCGGCTGATCGGCTGTCGGGCTTATTTCGTTTACAAGGAAACTGGCATGATGGGCGTGTAGCAGACTAGGCTGTCATCGCATGCCGCACGGTGCTACGCCAATCGCACACGTCCCGGCTCCGGGACATCCATGACAAGGTTGTGTAAATGACTTTATCAGAGTCCACGACGGTGCTGCTGACACCTCAATGAGATGCTCTGCATGCTTGGAGGCAGGTGTCACTACTAGTACTACAAAACTGCACTGCCACACACCTACAGCCTGCTGCTGCTGTCCATGCACTGCTCATGCACTACAGCCTGCTGCTCTTGCTGCTGCCCATGCACCGCAACACACCTACAACCGGCTGCTGCTGCTCATGCACTGCAGCTCAGGCCGCCCCAACATGGGGTTGGTAATATGCACATGCATGCAATTACTCACTCAATACTGCACCGTTTTCGATAGTGTTTATCACATTGGCAGCCGCGATTTAGTCCGCGTAATCTGACCTTCAGCGCAAGGCATTGCATTCTTTGCGGCGTACTGCCACATGTGCCCGCGAACAAATCACAGCGGCGAGACGGGTCTACTTGGCACCGCGAGCCACATCCCTGTGACCCCATCTACCTAGCGTAGTGAGCTGATTGTGCACAAATGGAATGTCCGGCTAACACCCAACGCGATGCCTGCCGGGCGTGCAGGGCACCTAGACGGGGTGACGGAAGCATATATTCATGTTCGTCTCTCGCCAAATACATCATTTGGGCGGCGCACATTAAGGTATAACCAGGTTACACCCCCCCCTCCTCCACTGTGTCCTCCACTATGTTGCACCCGTTGCACCTAGAGGAAACGTTTGTTTGAAATGTTTGTTCTTGAAAAAAATCGCACATCAAACAACCCAGGCCTCCATCGATTTGACATCTTCAAAGTGACATCATGTTCGCCAAGCAAAATGATGTCTCGGCCCGCGCTTTTCACGTTCAAATAACAACCTCGGCCTCGTATAAAGCAACGTTTGATTCAACTATCGACGAGGTCTCGGTCGTTGTTTTCCCGTAACAGCTTGGCCTCCGACATTATACTATACGGAAATGATAGGAAACCTCCGTCAGCTATGCGGTGCAACCTGTATCTTTATATAATAATATTGTGCACTGTGCTGAGTGCTATTGCGGCTCAATCCTCTGCGACTCTGATCCTTGACTCAAACCTCTACGACTCTGATCCTTGAGTATACAGACGTGTGAGCCTCAGTGATCAAGGGTCATCCGAGTTTCTTCATACGCTGCATATACGTGGGCCGTCTCCTACTCGGGCGCCCCCAACACACAGAAAACCGACCCCTGGTAGTAGGACGGCTGTAACTTTGCACTCTAATGCATCTAAGTGTTATGTTAGATGATTCACAATGTAGCCAACCCAGCCAGCTACCTTTCACCCATCCATTTTAAGACAATTATGCAGTCACTAGGCCGTGCACAGCAAAGCATCGAGGTTAGTGATTCAAGTTTGAGCCAATGTGAATTGAAAACGATGCAATATTGAGAGAGTGGTTGCATGCATATTAGCAACCCCATGTTGGGGGCGCCTGACTCCTACCCTTGTTGAGTGCAAGTTAAGTACCCATTAATATTGGCTATGTCAGGCGAAGGGCGGGATGCCGTGTTGAGTGAGCTGATGATCCTATTGGCTCCGTTGCTATTCCAGTGCACGCAAGAGCATTGAATTGTTCCAGCGGAGATCCACGTACATGAGTCACAAGAACTCGAGTAGGAGCCGCTCGGAAATGAGGAGGGGGATGGTGAGGGGGGCACAGGAGGCTGTGGTATTGACGGCGGTGGTGAGGGTAAAAGGGGCTGTGGCGATGGTGGTGATGGGGAGGGTGGAGGGGGCTGTGGCGACGGTGGTGGTGGTGGTGGGGAGGGTGGAGGGGGCTGTGGTGACGGTGGTGATGGGGAGGGTGGAGGGGGCTGTGGTGACGGTGGTGATGGGGAGGGTGGAGGGGGCTGTGGCGACGGTGGTGGTGGGGAGGGTGGAGGGGGCTGTGGTGACGGTGGTGATGGGGAGGGTGGAGGGGGCTGTGGCGATGGCGGTGGTGGGGAGGGTGGAGGGGGCTGTGGCGACAGTGGTGATGGGGAGGGTGGAGGGGGCTGTGGCAATGGTGGTAATGGGGAGGGTGGTGGGGGCTGTGGCGACGGTGGTGGTGGGGAGGGTGGAGGGGGCTGTGGTGACGGTGGTGATGGGGAGGGTGGAGGGGGTTGTGGTGACGGTGGTGATGGGGAGGGTGGAGGGGGCTGTGGCGACGGTGGTGATGGGGAGGGTGGAGGGGGTTGTGGTGACGGTGGTGATGGGGAGGGTGGAGGGGGCTGTGGCGACAGTGGTGATGGGGAGGGTGGAGGGGGCTGTGGCAATGGTGGTAATGGGGAGGGTGGTGGGGGCTGTGGCGACGGTGGTGATGGGGAGGGTGGAGGGGGTTGTGGTGACGGTGGTGATGGGGAGGGTGGAGGGGGCTGTGGCGACAGTGGTGATGGGGAGGGTGGAGGGGGCTGTGGCAATGGTGGTAATGGGGAGGGTGGTGGGGGCTGTGGCGACGGTGGTGGTGGGGAGGGTGGAGGGGGTTGTGGTGACGGTGGTGATGGGGAGGGTGGAGGGGGCTGTGGCGACAGTGGTGATGGGGAGGGTGGAGGGGGCTGTGGCAATGGTGCGGAGGGTGGAGGGGGCTGTGGCGATGGTGGTAATGGGGATGATGGAGGGGGCTGTGGTGTTGATGGTGGTGGTGGGAAGGGTGGAGGGGGCTGTGGCGATGGCGGTGGTGGGGAGGGTGGAGGGGGCTTAGGCACAGGTGGTCGAGGGGAGGGTGGAGGGGGCTTAGGCACTGGTGGTCGAGGGGAGGGTGGAGGGGGCTTGGGCATAGGTGGTGGAGGGAAGGGTAAAGGGGGCTGTGGCGATGGTTGTGATGGGGAGGTCGGGCTGCAGGTTAAGTTCCCATATATGTTTGCTATGTCAAACGATGAAGGGCAGGATGCCATATTGAGTAAGCTGATGGTCCTAGCGGCTCCGTTGCTATTCCAGTGGAGGCATGAGCATTGGAATGTTCCAACGGAGATCCATGTACACGAGTCGCAAGAACTCGAGTAGGAGCCGCTTGGAAATGAGGAGGGGAATGGTGAGGGCGGTGCAGGAGGCTGTGGTGATGGCTGTGGTGGGGAGGGTGGAGGGGGCTGTGGTACTGGAGGTATGGCTGCATGCACACATCAGGCATACCATGCAGCCAGTTGTTACTTTTTTGCTTTCTTGACACCACACAAGCATCGCCAGCAGTGCGCAGGGTGCTTGTTCCAACTTACGAGGTGGGGGCGGTCGAGCCTGGCGCGTAGCTGACAGCAGGAACCTTTGGACCTGCTGGCTGCTCAAGGGAGCACGTAAAGCACCCTGAATGCATGACATCTCATTCACTGATACCAGTATTGAGCAATTGACACTTCCCTGCACGTATTGCTTACCTGCAGAGCCTGTCTTGTGAACATGTCAGGGAAGTACAGTACCGCTGGACGAGGGACCATGTTTGCCATTGCTAGCCCTGCTTCAATGCTACTAGGAATGCTAATATCAGTGAAATCGGTGACCTCATACGTGTAAACCACTGCATGTAAATGAGCAGGCAACCAACGTCAATAAATGCCAGCACCAGAACCAGCAAGCCACACAAGAGCAGGCGTGAACTTTTGGCTCCCCTTCATCATCCTCAGTTGTGCCTACCGCTGCGCACCGTCATTTCCCCGCAGGTAAGCAAGCTGGGCTCGGACGGAAAACCCAAGCAACGCAACGAGCACCACTGTCAAGCCGCGTGGTAGACCTGCGCCACCCACTGGGGTTATAAGTCTGTCCGGCTAAACGCAGCCTCGCTATGCTGTAAACACTCACATGCGGCGCGTCCTTGAACCATTGCCGGTGGCGCACTTCGGCAGAAATAATGTCAGCTGGCGGTCTTTGCTGCGCGAGGGGACGACCGTGACTTGTTACAATGTAAACGAGAAGATTGAGTTATGGTCAATGTATGCAAGAGTTGAGCGACTAAGCTGTAACTAGCTGCATTGCGATGCAAAACATCACCATACACGCGCGAGGGCACGACGACACGCAGGTGCCTGCTCTAGTCCTACCGGGTCACACAGAGACACACTGTGCCGGTGGTCGCTCGAATGGCTTGACTGTATTTTTTAACAGGCCTGTTCAGCCTGGGATCATCGTCGCCATCGTCGAAGTATAACAGAACAGAACCGATGCCACCGTACCTGTTGATGCTGCTCTTGCTGGCGTCTTGGTCTTGGCTTGGGCAGGTTGCTGCCCAGCCTACCGCCAGGGCCCGCTGGCAGGTATTGCTACCGGTGCTGTCGCTTGCAGTCCATATTTGAACACGCGCGCCCTCCTCGACCTCTCCACTCCTTCGTGAAGATGGCATGACTGGAGAGCTCTCTTCTTCGCAGGTCAACATCACAATCGACCGAAGCATCCTGGCTGCGTTTGGTGACCAGCAGCTCCTTCAAAACTTCGTGACCCAGCGAGTGAGCGGCATGCTCCTTGCTTCTCTTTTGCACAGTGACATTTACGCTTTGTTTGCTACCTGCGCTGCTCATACCTGCGCTGCCATCATTGTCGTTACCCTGCAGATGACGCAATCCATGACTTCCAGACTTCGGAATGGCACATCTGTACCCGCATTAGTGCGCCTCATCAAGCCTCCCTCCCCACCATCACCCCCACTTCCACCCAATCCGTTTCCTCCACCCTCACCTCCACCCCCACCCCCACCCAATCCGTTTCCTCCACCCTCACCTCCATCACCACCACCCCCCTTCCCCCCTCCGCCACCCGCATGCTCCAGTAGCGCCACCTGCCCAGCTGGTAAAGCGTGCCTACCCACGTTAATTTGTGGCACGCCTTTGGCTCGTCTGGAACCATGCTCCCGAGCAGACCAGTGTTCCACGGCTCTATGTGCCAACACAACCAGTGTGAGTGTGTGCAGCGTGACATCAATGTTATGGGTTGCAGCCAGCCGTAGGAGTCCGCTGTTCCAGTGCCCTTGATTGCCTGCCACCATGTCGTGCAGGTCCAAGCTGGCCTAGCCCTGCCATTGTGTGCTGAGTGCCTTACAACAGCCACCTGCGGTGCCAGCAGCTACTGTGCCGGTGATGCTGATTTGACCTCCCTACTCTCTATCACTACAAGCCCTGCAGCCCGTCCACCAGCCAACTTGTACTCCTGCCAGCCTGCTACTGGTGGGTGCTACTGCTAACGCCTGGTCTACCCCACCGGCGACCTGAGCAGAACAACGCTCAAATGTTGCCATGCAGGTGCATGCTTCCCAACCCAGATCACTTCAACCTCTTGCCAGGCGCCTCGCTCCTGGCGCGCCTGGCTGCTGACTGCTATGGCCAACTATGCAGACCTACTCAACCTCACACCATCCACCATGCACCTTGGCTTTGGGACGGGCACCATCAATGCCATGGCAGCATTTCCGCTGCCATTCATGCAGCTGTCCCTGGCTTCACTGACTACCGCCTCTGGTGAGCACCTGACTCACCTCTTACCCGACCTCACTGACCTCTGCCTGGCATTTCTGGCCTCACTGACCTCTGCCTGGCATTTCTGGCCTCACTTACCTCTGCCTCTGCCTCACATTACCCGAGTTGCGCCATTACGCTTACCAAAATGTGCATGCCTCATGTTGCACCTCCTTTGCAGGTCGGACCCTAGCCTGCTCCGCTCAAACCATTCTTAGCAGTGATGCGACCTTAGATGCACCTCCTGCCAGCAGCCAGATTCCAGCCTCAGCGTGGCAGTCTGTCTCTGCCATAGCATCTACTCTGTCATACACGAACGCGGTGAGCGGGAAGCATATGCACAGGGTATTGCAGTCATGCCAGCACCCACTGTGATATGGGTCCCATTATGTGTTGCAGGTGTATGTTGTTGGCTACACGGACCTGGCCACCAATGGCAGCTTGCCCTCCGCCCTTGCCAGCCTCATCAGCCCTGGACAAGCCCTACGCAATCAGCTGCAAGCAGCTGGCGTCGTCGCCAAAGTCGCTGTCGCAGTATCACCATGTGCTGCTTCCATGGCCATGGGTCTGGCAATCCAAGTAAGGTCTATGGCATGTATCCTATGTTCGACCACCAGCCCACCCTGGTGCCACTGGTGCCCACTGCGCAGGGTGCACCTAACCTGTTTGTATCATTCCCCGACCCTTGGCGGGGTGTCCAGGCCCTGACCTGGGACCCCGCAGTACCCACTGCAACCGCAACTTTCCTCCCAACCCCACCCCCCGCTGGTATGGGAGCTGTGTGTCAGTGACACCCCGCCTGCGTCTTTGGTTGGGCAACCTGTTCGTGCGGCTGTTCATGTCTACACACCCTCGTTCACTACACACACTCGTTGGGGTCACATGCACCTCACTCATTGCCAGTGGAGCGTGACACCTTCTTTGGCCACCTCCCATTGTCTTGTTTGTTCTTGCTTGTATTGTCTTGTTCTTGCAGTGTTGTCTGGCATCATGTTGGCCTCCACAACTACATCCTCAACTATCTCATCCTTGCAACCACGCGTTGCCAACATCTCATCACTCGTCAGCACCGTAAGCGCTCTGGTGTCAGGTGAGAGTCTTGGTCAACGTCAATGGCTTCACTAGGGCCTACATCTAAATGGATCACCCTAGAACCACTCCGGTCGTTGTTCTGCTCCCTTGCACGCCTTCCCATGCACGCTGTGACATGCTGGCCAATGCAGGCAGCATCATCCGCCTCACAGCCCACGGAGTGACAGTGACCGGCCCAGTGAGGCTGTACTCCGGCCTGTCCCCCACTTGGCTGCCCACTCTGCTGTTTGCTGTCAGAGCATCTGTCTCAACATCTGTGTTCAAGGTATGTGACAGTAGAGCAATGTGTTGCATGTATAACGAACATATGCAGCGAGCTGGGTGCTGTTAAGCGATCACTGTGAAGCTGAGGTGTGTGCAGTATGCATGCCTCAGACGCATGCGCTGAGCTGCATGCTCAGGGGTATCATCCCATTGCCAAACCCTGTAGAGATGTGATTGTTTCTGCAGGTCAAGCTGTTTGAGAATCTGGAGCTAGACTTAGCTGGTTTGGCCGCAGCAGGCAGCCAACCCCTAGTTATGGTTCAGACTTCTGGCGCATCCATCTTCCACACCCGCGTAGACCTCGTGGGCACGGCTACTTGGGCTGGCATTGCTCAAGGCATGCCCTCCACGGTGAGAGCCCACAGACAGACCCCTCGCGTGTTCGCGTGCTGCAAGAGTATACAATCTGACCGGCCTTACATGCATGGTGCCTTTGCAGCTGCGTGTCGCCATATCACCCCTTGTTGCAAGCTCCTCCAGGTTGAACTTCAGGCTCCAGGTAAAGGGAATGAGTGCCTCTGCCTTGCCTTTGCTATCAAGCCTCCTCACCTTGCCTCCTCACTTGCAGGCTGTGAATGATAACACACTTGCAACCATCGTCATCACAATCAACCCCACCAGCCCGCCCCTTCAGCTTGGATCTTTACTATCCGCCAATGTGTCCACTGCCCTAGCAGCACATGGTGTCACGCCATCTGCCAGCGACCCAGTAGTGTTGACAATGTCAGCATTGGCTACGGGAGCGGTGACTCTCGCATCCCTGCGAGTTGGCAACACAAGTAAGGGAGCTGTGCAATTCCCATGTGCTCCTGCCCACCATGTAAGGGAGCTGTGCAGCTCCCAGGGTTGCCCATGTGGTATTCTATGTGTTCCACCCTTCGTGCCTTCGTGTCCCGGAGCTTCTCCCACCCATATGACTCCAACGACCTCACCCATGATGCTCATCCATCTGACCCCTCACCCATATGACTCTGTGCGTGACTGCCTGGCCTGGCTGCAGCCCTCACCCACTGCAACCCCTCCGTACCCTGTCCCGCTACCACGGAGTGCCTCCCATTTCTCAACATATGCTATCCAAACACAGCACCCAGGTTGCTGGGTCTATCCTGCAACTTGACAGGACAGTCTTGCCTTGGACCCTTCCGCTGCCTGCAGGGCCAGCAGGTACGTGCTGCTGGCTGCTGCTGCATAGCTAGCCTTCATACACAATGTTGAACTGTAGCATGCATGTGCCCCTTGTTGCAGCTAGCCTCCATACACAAGAGTATACTGCAGCAAGCATGTGCCCCTTGTTTGTTGCAGGTCAGGGTGCTTGATTTGGGTTTGTTCGACCCTTACGTGCCTGCGGCGGCACCAGTGTGTGTGGAGTGCTTTCAAGACAGCCACTGCGCATCAAGAAGGGGCAGCGATGGGTTGCCCATGATATGCAACACAGGCACTAGGGCTGAGCAATCTGTCCTGAGTACCACTGTAAACTCTGCCAACGCTTGGGGGTGAGGAATGGCAAGCCGGCACACTGTGCAGGGTCCAGTTTGCGACCCTGACCCTGACATTGCAATGCTCCTTTGCAGCTTCCCTACCCTCACACGTCAGTTCTACAAATGCATCGATAAGGTCAGACATGCCTGCAGAATGCGAGGAGGCATGGTCAGCCAATTGATGGTGTCAGCCAGCAGTGGGAAACAGTCTTCTTGGCTGGCCTGCACTGAAGCGACGTGCCCATGCCTTGCTACCCCTGATATGCAGCCAACGGATGTCACCCTGGATGCGGAGTCCGCTTGCCCCAACTCCGGGATGCAGTGCATCACCAACAACATGCGCCTCCCCTCGCCGGTACAGGCGATACACCTAGCTCCGCTCTTCATCTGCCTGCAACTGCCTGCAACTGCCTCCATTGACGCACTTGCTCTGGCACTGGCAGCTCTGGCACTGGCAGCGAAGCATGCATCCAGAGGATGGTTTTTGGTGCTGGGCTTTGGCTGTGCAGGCAACCTTGGGCGCCTCTGGTGGGAAAATTGGTGGCAAGAGCTTTGTGAGTGGGGCTCGCCTTGCTTACTGTATGCTCACACAATGGATCAGGCTGCAAGCCTGTGCAATGTTCGGTCATGCGCTGTTAACTTGCAGTGGGAAATCATGCGCGTCGACACCCTTCTCCAAGCAAGTCTGATGTTCTACACCAATGTGAGCGGATGTGCCTATTGCAATGATTGACTGAGGAGAAGTAGTCTTGGTCTGCACCCACTAGAGGGGGTGTTGCACTTGTGTGGACCATGCATGAAGCCACAGCTGGCGTCAGGAGTTGGCAGGCTCGTGCTGATGAAGCACTCACTTGAAACCAAAGGCCAAGGAACCATGTGTGACCAGCTAGGGCAGGCATGGGCTGTTGCATTGCCAGCCTTCACCCCACATTGACAACAACCTGTGGGCAAACACGCACAACTGCATGGCCACACATGTCAAGTGAGTACATCTGTGTCTACATCTCTGTCTCCACCGTACTGACGACAACCTGGATGGCCAATCATTCCCAACCGACTTGCAGCTGCATGACCACACATGTGAAGTGCCTGTCTCCGTTATTACACATTTGTTGCTTGCTCTTGCAGGGCCGCAGCCTTGCTTGCCCCCTTCCCATTTTTAGAGCAAGCGAAGTCGGGGAAAAGGGCACTGCCTCGGTAGGTGTAGCTGCAATGTTCAGAAAGCTCTGCAGTTCCATGTGCCGACCTGTGTGCATTCTGCTCCAGATGATGTGGCTGTGGAAGGCATGCTCCCTCTGCTTGTCAGGATCGTCCCTACGTGTGCCATGTGCAGGTTAAAGCAAATGCGCCCAAGGCCTTCCCAAATTTGGTCCTCAATGACGGCATATCCTATCTGATGGCGGGTCAGTGGGATAATGCAGTGGCAAGGTATGGCTTCTGCTGTTGATGTCAAGTCCTGCCCTTGTCTGCTGCAGGATTCGGGCCCCTCAACTATGGAGCCCTCTCAAAGGTTTGCTGAGTGTCAAATGGAAGCTGGTTTGAGGTTGCGCACCCGTTTAAGTGCACTCGCATTGGGTTGTGCTGTGGTGCAGATACCTGAATTGCGTAACTTCATGTATGTAGCAACGCAGCTTGTTCCCGCGCTCTCCGGCGGCAAGATACCTGCTCTTCAGGTCAGTGGTTTGCTATTGATGCAATCATTGGCGCATGAAGAGTGTGGGATGCACACGCAATGCTCTACATGTGCTGGTGCAGATGGCGCTAGCGGTGAACCCTTGCAACCCGGTGTATGTTGCAATGGCTTTTGATGGCCTGGAGTGGTCACCTGAACTGCCAAAAGTACAAGGTCAGACAGGCCGCATCCATGATGTTGTCCACAAGGATGTCCCCACGACTGAATGTGCCCATTTTCAAGCTTGGGGGTGGAGCAGCCAGTTTGGCCCATTCACCCATGCTCATTATGTACACTACCTAAGACAGCACAAATATAGAACCCGTCATTGTGCCACAGGCTCTTGATGGTGCTGTGCCATGGGTGCTTGGTCACAAAGCTCTTTGTATCCCAGGCCCATGCATCAGCAGATCTGGCCACCATCTCCAGCAGGCGCCACTGGGCCTGACCAATGGCTGCAGTCTCGTTATCTGCTGCACCATCGCTTGCTGCTCGGCTTTCATGGCTGCATGCAGGAGGTGAGTTCGTGGGATCGGTGGCACTACGGAGTGTGCAGGTGGCCCCCGGTGGCAACATCCCGCTCACTACCACCTGGAAGACCTGGTGAGCCCCTGGTGTTGTTGGGGCAGAAATGTATAAGAGAGGGCTTGTCATCAGCAGCTGGGTTCATGTGGTTGGTGTCATACCCTGCTGTGTCACCTATGCACTGCAGGGACAAGAACGATAATGCTGCCATACGGGTGGGTGCCTCAGGGTGGTGTTGGTGTGTGATGTGCCATGCTCCGGGTGCTCCGGGTGCGTTGACTACTGCAGTAACTGTGCTGTCACTGCTGTTGCAGACTATTGGAAACCCTTTGGAGATGAGCGGAAACTTCTTGGCACAAGTTACAGGCTCCTTTGGCTTCAGTGTCGGCAAAGCCCCAGGTATAGAGACATGTCTGCTCAGTTGGAAGAAACTTGTTCCTGTTACATCCATGAGCAGTAGACTGAAGCTCTCTGATATGGAGAGAGAAGCTATCTACTACACCCAGCCTCGATAGAAACCAGACCCTGCTGCTGTAGCATGCTGTGAGCTGCTGCTTACCATAATATCCATAAGCAGCAAGAGGATCATGACCTGTAGGGGTGGACATTGACTGGCTCGTCTTGAAGGTCGAGGGTGTGGCCTCCCTGCTGGTTTACTCCATGGTGAGTGTTGAGTGTTGCCTTATGCTCATACAGCTAGAACGGCTCGCCAGCACGCTATTGTGATGCATGGCATCACCACCCTCTGCCCCTTTACTTCGAACGCCACACTGTGTGTTGTGTTGCATACAGTGTGCAGTGGTCTGTATGTTGTGTTGTGTTGCATACAGTGTGTGTGTTGTGTTGTGCATACAGTTGTGTTGTGTTGTGCATACAGTGTGTGTTGTGTTGCATACAGTGTGCAGTGGTCTGTGTGCAGTGGTCTGTACTGCCGCACCATGCGTGTTGTGTTGCACGTGAACACAGGCATACAAGCGCATTGCGTTCGACCTTGTCGTGTTGCCCAAGGTACGCTGTGGCTTCCTCAGCCAACCTTTCACTGGTACCTTTTACAAGATATGACTTGGCTTGCACGCAGATTGAGGTGTTGAATGCCATCGTCGAGTACGTTGCTGGTACCTCTAGCCATCATTGCTGTTCACGTAACCTGTAAACCTGCACATGGTGCACACAGCGCAACATGCTCAGCTCCAATCTTGGCTATCCTGCGCTGCAACTCCCTCAGCTCATGCTTGTAGGTCAAAATTTTGTCACGGGTGCTTGTAGGTTTGATCTTGGGAAGCTGGCCACCGGATCCTTGGGCCTGGTCATCACTGAAACCCAGTGAGTGCACCACAGTGCAGCCTCGCATCACCCAACAAGCTTGTTCCTAGCTAGCTTCCTTGCATGCCGGTAATCCGCAGGGGCGACTCTCGCCAGCTGGACATTCAGCTGGGAGCAGGGCTGGTGGTTGATCCAGCAAGCCTGCTCCAACAGTACATCAAGAGTGACTGGATAAGAAATGCGCTCACCACCATCTTCCCATTCTTGAACATTCGCCTAGAGATAAGCCTGAACTGTACGTATCCAGCCATCCAGTTGTTTCCGTGATAGTTATAGCCGACAGTAGGGTGGATTGGGAGCAGCTACACGGTGTTGTCAGCAACATCCACTTGTTGCTGTGTTGATGCTGGCGCAGTTGCCTTTGACAAGGAGGGCTTTGGTGCCCGGTACATCATATCCCTGGTGAGCAGAATGTCCACTCTATTTCTGCTTGATACAATGCTAAAGATCTGTTGTTGTCGCTCGTGCCCCTTAGAAACTCGGCTCTCAATCCGGAGGTTCCATCATGGGTTTCAGGTATGCACAAGATCAAGGCAGCACAAGCTTAATCCCAACCCTAAAACCCTAACCCTGACCCTCAGGGCAGCACACGGACATGCCTTGTACCCGGTCCTTTGATGTGATCCCCCAGTTTGTGTCGAGCCCCATGCGTCCACAAAAGGATCATCCTGTGGCATGCCTCGCCCTTGCGCAGCTTGCTCGAACTGTTTGGACTCCCTGCGGAGCTGTCCGGGTCGCTGGGCACAGCAGTGGTGAGCCAAACACACCTCACAGAGCTGGCAGCCTGTTGGTCATGACCACCTGCGCATGTCTGCTGCTTAGCCTGGGTATTGTGGCCTCACAGGCCACTATTCACAGGTCACATCCCAGGTGGGAGGCTGCAGCTGGGGGCAACATGCCAGCACAGATGGTGCTGCTACGTTCAGGTGGTCCGCATGCCCTCCAACGGCGGCTCATCTCGCAAGCTGCGCAGTGTAACATTCAGCTTCTTTGGATCGCTGGGGAGCAGCAGTTTCCTTCTGTCGGTGAGTGCCATGTTACTTGTATGCTTTAACCCTTATGTCCAATGTCTGAATGCGCTCATGTGCTGTGCAGATCACTTTCTGCACGGATGGCACCGACTGTCCATCAGGTGAGAGCGGTCGGAGCTGAGGGTCGATGTCCAATACATGCAAGTGTCATGCAAGGGGGTGGTATGGAGTGCAAGTGAGGGCAGTGCTGTGCTGACTGTAGGCAGATGGGCGCATGCAAGGTTGGCACAGCACATGCTAGCTGGGCAGTGATGTGCACAGGTACCCACTAGGTACCTCTTTGCATCTACGAGCGGCCTCCTGTAGGCCTAGATCAGGGTCGCTATAGTGGCTGGGCAGGTCCCCACCACATGCACCTGACCCCTTCTGCCTCTTTTTGTATCTTCCACCGGTGTTAGACACCGCCAGCACCAGCACCGGCAGGCACTGGCAGTCAGCCAGGCATCCCATCCATAGCATTCCTTCCGTGCAATCTGCTGCTGCTTTGCAGGGCTGTGCGTGTTGGGCATCTGCGTTCCACTAATTGGCTGTCAGAGAGGTGTGCGGTGCTCCGCAGCTGCTCCTCCTGCCTAATAAGCTAGACAGCATGTCAGCCATGCCCTTGCGTGTTGTGTGCTTCTTGATGCAGATTCGTATACTATGTCCTTTGTTCCTGAACGCAAGATCTGCTGGCCTGGTGATGGTGACCCAAACCTCCTCAACTACTGCACACCAAGGTAAGCCCTGATTGTCAGTTGCCCTTGACCTGCTGCTGTGCCTTACCTGCACCTGTTCCTGCTGTGGCAGGTGCCCAAGTGGCATGCGTGAGACTGGCATTATTATTTTAACCTGCCAGTGAGTGGGTCATGTACCTCCTGGCAAAGCTGGGCAGGTAGTTCAGACGAGTTCAGGTTGCCGTACATTCAGCAGTGTTGACATCGACATGGTGCTGCCAATCGCAGAACAATTTGCAATGGCTGGGTAAAGGACGGTCGGTGTTACACCAGCAACGTAAGCGATAGGAGGTCGTCTGACCCAAAAAAAACCATGTGTCCATTTGGCATCACACAGCAAGCCACCACCACCGCCCTGTATGAAGGCATCACCCTTGACTGTATCAACGAACGAGATGCCTGCAGGACAACTACAATACAATATGGTCTTGCAGGAGGGGCTACATCGGTGTCACCATCCTCACCTGCGTCAGGTACGGCGCGCTGTGGAGGGTGGAGGGGATGGGTGTCGTCCATGCACACTGGTATGGACCGACTTTCATCGTCGTTGATGCCGCTGGGAGAAGAACAGGGTGGTTGCCTTTGACAGGGTGTTCAGTGTGCCCCGCAGGCCGGACCCGTCTACAGTCATGCAAGGGTTCTACATCAGGCGCTATGATGCTAGCTGCCCGGTAAGTGAGACCTCAACATCAAGGCCGCAGCACCAGCCAGCAGCAGCCAACACCACTCATTTAGCTTGCCTCATACCTGTGGATTTGATTCCCTAGTGCTCAGCTGTTCTTCCATGCGCCCCTTGTGGCCCTGGCTGTGGACATCTCGTTCGACGTTGACCCCGCCCCCACTGCACACTACATATTCTAGTTCTACACTATAGTTCTTACGCCCACAACCTCACTTGATGCTGATCCCCCTCCCTCCCTCACTCCCTCACTCACCTGCTGACCCATAGCCCAGAATGCACGGTGGTTGGATGTCCTTTGTCAATGCCGGGACCTTTGTCAATGTGGACAAGGTGTCAATCTGGACGATGTCAATGTCAATGCATAGCCCAGTGTGCGAGTCATGCCTCACGCAGGCTGGCACATCGTCCACTTTGGGGTTGTGCTGGGAGACATGTCGCGACGGGTAGGTGCACTCAAGGAATCCCAGCACTCACCTGCCTCGCTGCACATCGCTGCCACGCCTCGTTGTCATGCAAGCACCGTTGTGTCATGGCGCGCTCCAGCCTTGCCTTAGTGTAACTCTCACACCAAACACTGGCTGGTTGTCATGCAAGCCCTGTGCTTCAGCTTCATGCTGTGCTGCTTGCAGGTATGACGGCTGGGTGCCGCGCGTGTGCTGGGTGAGTATCCCAGCACCAGCAGCATGGATCTGCCTGCCTCCTGCCAGGGCCATCACAGTACCATTGCCCAGCATTCATGACCCCGCTCATACCAGACTCACCATTGCATGCTGTTTTCTTTAACACTCAGACTGAGTCTGTCAGGGCCCATCCGCTGCATGTGCTGTGCAGGGCCCCTGCTCAAATCCCAAGTTCAGCAACAAGTGCAGTGAGTACTGCGCACCACGTCATGTTGCACAGCCTGTACCCCTATGAGAACATAGCCTCAGGGCCCGCCATCAGGCCTCATCACCTGGACCGATGTGACCCTGATGCTGCCGCTCCTTCTGCCTGCTGCTTGATCAGGCATCGGCCCCTACTGCACCAAGCCAGGCTACGGCTGCGGCAACCCAGGGGGCATGCTCTCAGCGCTGGGCGTGCGCTGCGACAGCACCCAGGCGCAGAATGCACGACGCTCCACCCTGAGCAGCACCCTGCCACCCACCATCAAGTGGCGTTCCAAGCCGGCACCGCCCCATCGATTTGAGGTGGAGGGCGTGCCTGAGCACCCGCTGGCGTACCTGGTATGGCCCTGCAGCTGACCCCATGCTCACGTATCTCACTGCCATACGGCACTGCCCCTTCATACCACTTCATACCATTTCATGCCTCATACACAACACCTCTGCCTGCCCCACCAGCTGACAGCAGGGGTTGTACTCCTTGCTGCTCGCATACTCCAGTACTGATGTGTGGCCAACCCCAGTCCACACAGCCATTGCCTCTGAGCACTATGCCTGGCCTGGGCACAGTTTCATGCACCTGATGCAAGGCACCTGATGCCAGGCCCGGGGGAGCCACTGCCTCTGAGGCTACCCCATCGCCCTGCTGGACAGCAGGGGGGCCACTCATTGCTGGCGGTGCCATCACTGTGTTGCCGACCTTGCGCGCTACCCCGTTCAGGTTGAGGACGAGCACCTGCACCTGCTGCCCGCAAATGCCACGCATGACAAGCTGCACTTTGAGGCAGACGGCCTGGTAAGAGCCACAGCATGCCTCAGCCTGGCATGGCATTGGCGCTACAGCAGGTGTCTGCAGGGCAGGTGCAACTGTGCCATGTGCCTGCTGCTGATCCTGATCATACTCCGGTTGTATTCCGCCCCGTCCTGCCTACTGCGTTCCTGAACCACAACCAGACACCAACTGTCCAAGAGCCACAGCATGCCTCAGCCTGGCATTGGGTGTTCCACATCAGGTGTCCTCAGGGCAGGTGCCATGGACCCATGCGCCATTGACCCATGCTCCTCCCCTCCTCCCATCCCCAGCACCCCACCGCCCCATCCTGGGTCCTGGCTGCCCTGCTAGCTCAGGTGTACAAGCCAGTCACTGTCACGCCGCTTCCACCCTCCACCCTGGACCGCTCTTGGCTGGGCAGTCCGGACGATGTGATCAGCATGGCAGCCACAATGTCGCGCGCGGGAATGACTCGTCGCCGGTTGCAGCAGTCCTCCCCTTCCCCTCCCCCTTCTCCCCCTCCCTACAATTCCTGGTTCACCCCCATCGTACTTGACCAATGTCCACCAGCTCCCACTTCCAGCATACCAGCCGACATGAACCTCAGCCCACCTCCCAGCCAGCCTGACAGCCCCGCGTTCCCACCCTTGCCCCCTGTTGCTCCGGACTCCCCACCTCCACCCCCTCCTGGCCCACCCCCTCCCCCTGAAACGCCTCTCAAGCTGACCACTGACCAGATGCTGAGTGTGGGCGGCTTCACCGGTGACCTGTGCGCGCAGCTGAGCCTCAGCTGGAATGTCACCATGCTGCAGGTGGGCTGGCTGAACATGTCGTCGTCTAGGAGCGTGCCTACACAACCATTGCGGGTGTCATGCCCACTGTCCTGACTGAGCCTGGCCCTGTGCTGCTGCCCTGGCTGTGCTGCAGCTGCTGGGCAGGCGAGTGGACCCTGATGACGTCACCAAGTTTGACTGCACCAGCAACATCACGGAACCTGGCTTTGACGCGGTGCTCAGGTGCTCAGGGCGGTCAAGCTGGGGGCCTGTCAGGGCAGTGGAGCTGTAAGGAGTTAGGCTGTCGCTGTAACGAGCTCAGTCTGTTTGCATGGTCTGCTTTCCTTCCTGACCTTGGCTGGCGGGCTGTCTGGCTAATGGCTGCAGCTGGACGATGGAGAGCAGTGTGGCTGACATGCTTGGGGAGGCCATGGTGAGGGGGTGATGCAGGGCTGGGGATGGACTCTCATTGTTGTGTGGCTGTCGTTGTTGTTGTTGTGGTGGTGGTGGTGGTGGTGGTGGTGGTGGTGGTGGTATTGTTGTTGTCTCAATGCTGTTGTGTGTCTGTGCGGCTGCCAGGTCCACAACACTTCCATCAGCAACGCGCTGCTGTCAGGCCTGGCGTGGGGCGAGATGGGCATCCAGGTAGCCGCCTTCCAGCCCAGCGCCAACAACGGCACCACGCCACTGCTGGCCCTCGTGTGCAGCTTAGAAGGTGAGGGGCCTTGCATGGTTTGGGATGGCTGGCAGCAGTGGCAGTAGCAGTGGCTGGCAGCAGTGGCCAGGGTAGTGGCCAGCCTGCATGGGCAGGGGCAGTGGCCTGCATTGGGCAAAGGTTAGGGCTACACTAGGGGTCATCAAACCTGTGATGTGCACTGCAGGCATGTCGGACAGCAGCACCGTTCAGTTTGTGGAGGTCCAGGTCATGTGTGGCGATGCCTGGCCGAGCGTGGCTGCCATGGTGATGGTGGCCACCACTGGGTCAGGCATGTTCACCTCCACAGAAGCCGGCTGCACTGCCCTGGATGTTGCGGTGGCTCAGTATGCAGACCAGGTGCGCACGGTGCCAACAGTCCCTGATGCAGAGTAGAGCAGCTGCAGCGTGCTGCAATTGCGGTGCTTGTGTGTTGAGTGCTGGCAGTGCTAGCATGGTTCTGTAGCCTTGCCAACAGCCCCTGATGCAGAGTAGAGCAGCTGCAGAGTGACTCAGATCAGGTGCTTGTCTGAGTGCTGGCTGTGACCACATGGAGCATGCCCTGCGCCCAGGTCCTCACCCGCAGCCCGGCCTTCCCCTACACCACTGCCTTCCCTGAGCCCTGGCAGTGCAGCGCCACTGAGACTGGTCTGCTGGGCAACTACATGCTGCACCCCTACATCGCCCAGCAGTTTGTTACGGCTCTGGTGAGCTCGCAGCGAGCAGGGCTGCAGCTGTGATAAGCCATGCCATGCCATGCCATGCCAACACATGAAAGAAAGCTAGGGGTAGCGTTTCAGCGGGCAGGCAGCACAGGCCTGGTATGCAGTTGCTGGGCCATTTCTGGCGCCCCTGTTTTGCCACACATCTGCTGGCCACACATCTGCTGCCCATCTCAGCGCTGTGCTTTGCCCTGTGTGCAGGTTGCCGACACCCCTGATGCCGCTGCACTGCGCCAACAGCTGGTGCTCCAGGTCGTGGCCCAGACTGGCTTCCCTCGCTGTGCCTTGAACTCCTTCACCATTGGCTCCTCGCGAACTGGACCCAACAGCACCGACTCCACTGCGGCCACGTTTGCTTGCCCCTACAACGGTGAGTGGTCCACAGCTTGCATGACCACCCAAGCTGCCTCCTGCCCACGCATGCTCTACATGCTGTGCCGCCCATGCTCTACATGCTGTGCATGCTGGTTTGCCCTGCAGGCCAAGCGTTCGCGAATCTGCAAGCCCAGGTGCACCACCCTCCGCTGTCCATCCTTTACGCTGCGCCCGAGCTGTGCTGTGCTGCTGAGGGCGGCCTGACAGCAGAGTGGATGCCTCTGAGCTTGATGGCCTCGGACTTTGAAGGCACCTCTGCTCCTACGGATGCTGGCTGTGACATGGCCACCGCAGCCTTCAGCGACCAGGCTTATGCGATGGTGGGCTGGCCGGCAGAGACCTGGCTGCTGGGCGCAATGCTGTGTTCACTGTGGCCTCGTGGGCAGCTTGTCTAAGGCAGACCCGGCTGCTGGCCTGAAACAGCCTGCTTTGCCAGTGGCTCTCTTGGTGACAGAGAGGACAGAGTGGCCCGGCTCCCCTGTGCCAACAACACTGATGCTGTGGCTGTGAGACCAGGCTGCTGGCCTGAAGCAGCCTGTGTTGGCAGTGGCTCTTTTGGCTGCACAGAGTGTCCCGGCTGCCTCATGCCTATAGCTCTTTTGGCTGCCCAGAGGGATACGCCAACAACACTGATGCTGTGGCTGTGAGACGACAGCTGTCTCGACCTGTTGTTACTGCAGGTGGTGCCGGAGCGCCGCCTGCCCCTGCAAATGGGCTGCAGCCTCACCGGGCAGGGGACTGCAGCGTTGGCCGCTGCAATCGACCATGATTCCATCCGCATGTTCCAGGAGCGACTGGCTGCCAGTGCCAGCCTGCAGGCGCGCGTGGTGCAGGCCGCCCTGGCTGCCCTGGGCCCCCTGCGATGCTCTGACAGCAGCCTTGGCGGGACCATCAGCTTCAGCAGTGCAGTGGATGAGTTTGCATCATCCACAGAAATCCCCACAAGTATGACACTGATGTGCTCCACTGCTACCTTGGCCAACACGCCTCAGCGCAACAACGCTGCTGTGCCCCAGCTGTGCTGCCCAGGTCGTGCCAGGTCCCTTGTGGAGGGTGCTGAGTCCTTGACCACACCCCCACCTGTGCAGCCAGCCACCGTCTCTCCCCTGCAACGGCATCAGCCTCTGTTTGAGGCCATCTATCAGAAGTTCCTGCGGCAGCAGTGAGACAGCAGGAGCAGCACCTGAGTCATTAGAGCATCCAAGGCATTTCAGCATTTTATTGGAACCAAAGGTATAATATTGATAGCAACTATGATAATGAGATGATAAACCACAATCTGAAGTCATCTTCCTCACGAGGCAAGTGTGTGCTTGTCTAGGGGGCCAGGTCAGTTGTAGAGACTATAATTTGGACTGGACCTATCCTTTTATCTACGAATCCTCACCACCATCATGGCAGCAAGGAAGATCAGTAGGTTTGTGAAAACGCGAATGTCAAATGTCGAGTGCAGATGAATGAGTAGTGTGGTAGGGATGAGTAGTGTGGTAAGTATGTCAGTACTGAAGGTTAAGGTTGTCCAAACATGAGGTATGTAATGCTCATCTTCAACGTGCTCTGTTCATAATAGCGTTCAACACCTTGCCCTAACACAACAACCCAACACGCCCTTACCCAACACAACATCTGTGATACCCTCATTCGCGTACAGCCCACCGCATCCCATTTGCTCATGGGTTCAATCACTACCGTCGCAATGACAATGCTCTCCTGTAATGATATTGTGATATGTATTGTATTTTTTCTTTTTGCCGAGTTGCATGATTACTAACCCAAATTGACATGGCTCATATTCATACCCTCACGTTCACTTTACTTGGCTCAAGTCATAACACATGGGTAAGGTCAATAGAAGGATGATGAAGCCTTACCTAGTTATCAAGCATGTAGCCAGCCTTGGCCCAGCCACCGATGTACTACGGCCTGGCTTGCCGTGCCTGGTGGTTGCAGACGCTCAACATTCGGTGGTGCCTGGGCAACCGGCACCGGCCGCACCAGCACCAGCCTACTGCCTACAGCGAGTCATGCTAATAGCGTTTTGAGTTGGGCGGGAGACAAATGGTCGCCCTCACACACACAGAACCACACCCACGGTCAATCACGAAAATACACGGCACTTTCATACAGGCATACAGTCTACGACGCCCAGCCTTCTTCCGACTCTAAGATCATCGACTCCCAACGTACCCACTATGGCTAGCTCCCTTGCCGCTCACACCCTGCTGGTGGTCATGTTACTGACCGCGGCTAGCTCGTGCAGCAGCAGCGTCGTCTGTAGGCGAAGCCTACAGCAGGAGTGCCCCATTCCCACCACCACCGTGCTCAACCTGACTTCCGCTGCTGCACAGTGCGGTAAGCGAGCTGCACAAACGCGCCCAACGCTGGTTGACCGAGTCCAGTATAGAGTGCCCATTGCTCGTTACCCACATGCCAATTGCAGTGACATCGCTGCCCAACTTCTGCGCTGGTTGCATCTGCGGACTGTTTTCTGCCTTAGCCCCCTCTCTCGCGTCTGCCGGTGTGTTTGCCAGCGCTGCAGAGTGAGTGCAGCCTTGGACTGCTTGCATGCCTGGGCTTGCATCCGTTTAGTTACTTATGCCCCGAGTTGCTCTGCTCTGCCGCAGGGTTGGGAACGTCACTGCCGCAGCCAGCGCAGGCACAGCGGCGCTGTCAGCGTGTGTGACGAGCTTCATGGGTCAGTTTACCACCGCGGATGTCAACCTGGGCTCAATCATGGCACTAAACAGCTGCCCCTTCACAAGTGAGCGCCCTGAGCTGCAGTTACCATGAGGGCTTCCACCCAGCCAGACGTCTTGAGATGAGCCCAACCTAGCTGCACCCCCCATATATGCCAGCGGTTGCCCTCACAATGCCGTTGGTGCTATCGCACCCCAACTTATGAAGTAAGCAAACATCCTGGTCCTGCCATCCTGACCTGTCATCCTGACCTGTTGCGCTGCTGCACTTGGTACCTGCAGTTGTTCCCCAGTGCCTCGTGGATCAGCTGTGCCCCCTGGTGAACTGCAACTTCACCACATCAGCCCCCATCCCTGGCGCCGCCTCCCCCCTCTCCCCAGCCTCCTGGCTGCCCCTGGCTTTGGCCCTGGCCGCTGCAGGCCTGCTGAACCGCATGCTGTGAGGGCACGATTGCCTGCTGGATATGCTGAGCCTGGCAGTGGACAGGTACAGTGGACAGGGACAGTGGACAGGTACACCAGCACAGTTTGAACCATGAACTTAGCAAGGGTAGCGCATTGTAGGGTGAGCTCTTGACTGTGCCGGGGGCTGTGAGATCAAGCTTAGCCATGCCTATGATAACTGTCTGATGCTGGGGGCAATTCTTGTGTGACTGCTTTCGCCGCTGCCAGCGGTTGGCTGCTGCTGTTGCTGCCAGCGAAGATGACAGGTGGCTTGCCTACTAATGGGGTGTTCCATGCAAGCATGGAGGCTATCTGCTATAGTCGACTGCCTGCTGACAGCCAGGGCCACGACTGCGCTGCAATGCTGCTATTCCAGCCATTGCTGGGCTAGCGAGACTGAGAGCAGCTGCCTGATTGCAATCACGGGCCTGCTTGGCTGTAACGGACTATGACCTACTTCATCAGGTTGGTGGCTGGGTATCTAGCTGGTCTAGCATGACATGCTATGACTGCCTGTCAATGGCTGTTGCAACCCAACCCAATTTAACCATGCCCTGGTATGCACTGGAAGGGCTGACCTTGAGTAGCGTTCCTGGATGTTGTGGTATTGAACCTTGTACATGTTCTCAATGTAGCTTTGGCTGCTGCTACTCTTAGCTGAGTATCCTCTGTAACTGGTATGCCTACAAGACCCAAGACAGAGGTGACAGCTCGCACCGCGGACTTTTGATCACTGGGGGCACATGTTCTCTTCACCTTCCGCTACGGTTGTCGCATCATTTGCGGTGCGGCGAACCAACTGGTATCGTTTGTTGTAATTGGGCCTGCCCCAGGTCATGCTGAGACTCCAGGCCAGCCTCCTCAGCAGCGCGCTACACCCGTAAGTCAGGCGTTCCCAACTACCTGAAAACCACCCCCCTGTGATACGAAGCCCGTATCTCCGCAGCCACTCAGTTAAAAATATATATAAACAGTGCTTTGAACAGAGGAGAGTCATATCTACGAATTGGCAGACGCAGCAAAAACTATCTCGCTCTCAGCGGTGCACAGTGCCTGTCCAAAGACAAGCATTTGAATTCATGCGATTTCGCCACATGCGAGGCGCGCCGCACTAGCACGCTTCGCCACGCTGTTGTGAGTGGCACCTGCAACACGCAGCAGCAGTCGGAACATGTTTTGCTTTTGGCATGTGGACGCGACGACGGCAGTCGTGACGATTGGATACCACTATGCTGGCCGTTGTGCTGCCTTGCTCTTTGCCTTGCTTAATCTCTTCTTCATGGTTAGGGTGGTCAGGGTGATGGGGGGTGAAGGATACAGAGATGGGTGAAGGAGAGGTAGGGGGGAGATGGGTGAAGGAGAGGTAGGGGGGAGGAGGCGAGGAGAAGGAGAGGTAGGAGGGAGGAGGCTGATGGCAGGCTGGGCTGCTGGGAGGAGGGGCTACTGGGGGCTGGGCTGGGTAGACGAGGTTGGGAGATGGTGGGTTAAGCTGTGTTGGTGGGGGCCACGTGGCGAAGTTGTAAGCCAAGCTCGGTCGTCTCCTCGTGCACCTGTAGCCATCAGCATGTGTACCTTGTAAGGGGTCAATCTTGACACTCACAGACCCAATGATTGAGTTGCATAGTGCCACGGACGCGTTGTTGAGTATGCTATAACAATTTCGAGTGAGGCCAGGCTGTTTGTTCAATGGTTGAAAACATAAAGCGGATCATAGCTGGAGGGGGTGACTAGTCCCTACTGTGCCGCCCACCATTATAGCGATACAGCGCTGCCACACTCGAATTCGGGTTTCTTCACATCCTCGCCAAGCGGCCTGCACCATCAGGAAGCTCGCGCAGCCATGTTTGCTAGACTTCGGTGGTGTGCGCCACCGACATGTCGTGCATCGCTAACGGATAGCCAAGGACGTAGCTTACCGGTGTACCTAATCACGGTCTGCGATTGGGACACATTTGGGGTCACATGTGGCTGCCCGCATCGAAAGACTCCGATGGCAATTCCAGTCTTACATTAAACGCGCAATATCACATCGCAGCAGACGCAACAAACGTTACATCAAAAGATTACGTAGGTGGGCTGCAGTTGCATGAAGATTGCCAACCCCATGTTGGGAACGCCTGAGAGTGAGGTCTCTGCAATCTCTTTCTCTTTAGGAGCTTCTCCGGGCCTATGTCACAGCGAACTTCAGCAAGTCCGTCCAAGCTTCATGCCTCACGGGCCTTGGGGGCACTATTGCAATACCTCCATTGCCCCATCCTCTCACGAAACATACTGCCTCTGAGCATCCCACTCTTTCACTCAAACTCCTGCCATGCACTTGGTTTCAATAGCCAAGAAGTCCCGACAGCCATAAGCTGCTGGAGGGTTTAAGAGCAACATGTTACACTAAACCATCGTCGAACATGTCACCATAAGCTCCGGCGCTCCCAACTGTTTACAAATGACAGGAAACCGACCCCTGGTAGTAGGACGGCTGTAACTCTGCACTCACTGCGCCAAATACTATGCTAGCTGGCTTAAAATGCTGCAAACCCGGACAGCTACCTGTCACCCATCCAGAATAATTATCTAGTCAGCAGGCCGTGCACAGCAAAGCATCAAAGTTAGTGATTCAAATTTGAGCTAGTTCGGGGCATGCAGTCATCGCTGCGACCGCCCGCGTCGCTTGGGTTGCTCTACACGAGCATGCGCATCGGCAGAAGCAGTCGGATCGGAAAACGGTTGCGGAAATGTGGCACGAGGGCGGTCGGCAGGTGCGGTTGGGAGAGGTGGCCGCTACAACCCTTGTTGCGCACTGAGTTGGCGCTAAGGGGCTGTCTAAGTCTCGTGGATCACCGCTTGCGCTTGGCAGGTGTCTTGGGCAGCCCCAACCCAGCAGGTGTGGTACGCTTGCGGAGCGTGCAGCCAGGAGCCGGCGCTTGAGCCATAGCAACCTGCCCCTCGGTGGCGATTGCAGCTAGCGCCAACTGATACATGTGGCCGAAATCAGGTGATGCAAGCGGCTCTTTGCCCCACGAGCTCCGGCCCTGCTGCTGGGGTGGCTGCTGTGGGGGTGGCTGTGGGGGCGGGAGTGGCTGTGGGGGGGGCACACCAGCTGGCACAACTCTGCTGCACCCTGCTGCGGTTGTTGCTGCTGCCACCCGTTGCTGGCTTGCATGGTCCCCCACATTCACCACACCCCCCCCTACACTGCAAGCAGCTGCTGTGGCTTTGCGTGTGGATGTGGCTGGTGCCCTGGCTACGGCTGCAGCCACCTCATGCAGCCGCACCGCAGCGCGAAGCTTAGGCAGCTGCAGCGTGAAGTCTTGCACATCTATGTTGTTGAGGATGGACCGATGTGTGTGCAGGGACATATGCTCCAGGAGCGCAGGCAGCTCCATGAAGCGGCCAACTCCATGCTTCAACAGCTGTAGTGAGGACTCCACTGGGGCATTGGAGGTGGGACAAGCCGGGAAGTACACCTCGAGGTGGAGGCGCAACCCGGTGTTGCATGGGCTGCCCTCAGCCATGGCTTGGTTGTCCTGCTCGAACTGGTGCCACGTGCAGTGAGGGATCCACACACCCGGGTCAGACTGCCATCCGTCCATGCGCAGGGCGGCACACTGCACCACCTTGGCGGCTACTTCTCTGCACGACTGCGGGTCTGACCCCCCCAGCGCAGTCATGAGGTGGGGCATGTCCAGCTGCCGTTTGCAGTGTTGCCTGTAGTACTCCTCCATGGATGTACAGTGCTGCTGCAAGTAGGTGGCCAGCTCCTGCTGTTGCTGCTCCTATTGATCGATTGATAGCTGTTGTAGCTTGCTGTGCAGCTACAACACAGTGACAGCAGACAGCTGTGACAGCAGCTGCACGTTGTTGGCCCATGGCTGATGCAGGCCCTTGCAAACCTGCTGGATGTGGCGGTACAACTCAAAGGCATGCAAGCCTTCGTCCTTGCTGGCCCACAGAAGCTCAGGCATGAGGTATGTCTGGCCCACCACTGCCACAACGGTGATCATCAGCAGTAGATCACTGTTCTGCAGGTGCTTGCATAGCTCACGAGCCCAGGCAGGTGCCCGCCGCTGCTGGCACTCTACTACCTCAGCCACAGCCTCCCCCGCATGCCGCCGGACGGCAAGCAGTGATGAGGCAGCGGCAATGTAGCTGGCCCACCTTGTGTCACATGGTGTCTCTGGCTTTGCACCCCACCGGTCAAGCTTCAGCGTCACCCATATAATAAGCTTCCATGTCCTTGACTATACAGACGTGTGAGCCTCAGTGATCAAGGGTCATCCGCGTTTCTTTATACGCTACATATACGTGGGCCGTCTCCTACTAGGGCGCCCCCAACACACAGCCGACCCCTGGTGGAGGACGGCTGTAACTTTGCACTCAGTGTTATGTTAGATGATTCACAATGTAGCCAACCCAGCCAGCTACCTTTCACCCATCCAGAATAGTTTTACACTCATTAGGCCGTGCACAGCAAAGCATCAAAGTTAGTAATTCAAACTTAAGCCGTTGCGGAGCATGCAGTCATCGCTGCGACCGCCCGCGTCCCTTAGGCTGCTCTACACGAGCATGCGCATGGGCAGCAGCAGTCGGATCGGAAAACGGTTGCGGCGATGTGGCAATGAGCCTACCTCCCCCCCATACCCAGAGGGCAATGCCACAGCTCGACCATTTGGACTTACAGCATGCTACTTACTAGATTAAGCTCATCTACGACATTGCTACAAACGCTCATACTCAATTAAGCCGAAAGTCAGTCCCTCCCAACTGTCTTGAGTAGGGGGGGTATCCCGTACACTGAGTTAATTTCTCGCTGACGTAGCGGACTGATGATCGAAGCTACTAAGCTACACTTTTCGTTTCGCTGACTACGCCCTTTATTCGCTATAGCTATAGCATGTGTGCAGATGCGCAGCCTTCGTTTTGTCGCTACAGCGGTA
Source organism: Haematococcus lacustris (assembly GCA_030144725.1). NCBI lineage: Eukaryota > Viridiplantae > Chlorophyta > Chlorophyceae > Chlamydomonadales > Haematococcaceae > Haematococcus > Haematococcus lacustris. The sequence continues at coordinate 10,182,660 of JASKMD010000007.1, forward strand.
CAGCTTGTCGCTAAAGCGGTTTCGGACATCACCACCGACACATGTGGTTCGGTCCACGGTGCTAACACCTGCCGTCAAATGCACTCCCTCTCCGCACCATGTGCCCTCCCATCGGGCCCGACTCGCACCCTATGGCAAGGCAATGCCTCTACATTCCATAACAACCCCCCATGGCACCACCCCCCCATATTGGGCAGTCCATCCCAATGCTCCATGATGAGGCTGCAAAGCCGCTCGATGCCAACACTCAGGCAAATTAGTAACAGCATTTTTGAGATTCGGAGCCTCGGACTTGGTACATAGTCAAATGAAGGCATTGTAAGATTGGGGGTTGAAACTAAAATTCGTGATTTTGTGCGGTTGGTGAGATACGGCCATGCTACAGTACTGTAGGTGTCTACAGTACTGTCGGGGTACCTCGCGAGTACACGAACAGTACTGTAGACACCTACAGTACTGTAGGCACCTACAGTACTGTAGGTGTCTACAGTACTGTCGGGGTACCTCGAGAGACCACTTACAGTACTGTAGGTATCTACAGTACTGTAGACATCTACAGTACTGTAGACATCTACAGTACTGTAGGTACCTCGAGGTACCTCGAGAGACCATTTACAGTACTGTAGACATCTACAATACTGTAGACATCTACAGTACTGTAGACATCTACAGTACTGTAGGTACCTCGAGGTACCTCGAGAGACCATTTACGGTACTGTAGACATCTACAGTACTGTAGACATCTACAGTGCTGTAGACATCTACAGTACTGTAGACATCTACAGTATTGTAGGTACCTCGAGGTACCTCGAGAGACCATTAATAGTACTGTAGACCTCTACAGTACTGTAGACCTCTACAGTACTGTAGACATCTACAGTACTGTAGACATCTACAGTACTGTAGACATCTACAGTACTGTAGGTACCTCGAGGTACCTCGAGAGACCACTTACAGTACTGTAGGCTTTAAGCACTTAGAAAAATTCTGAACATCTCACTTGCATTCAAGGCATCCGTCCATCGTGTAGCCGGTATTGCAGCGATGGCATCGCACGAGGTTACCCATACTCGCAGCCGCATCTAGCCCATACTCGCAGCCACATACTCGGCAATCAACCTCGCGGCCACACAGCTGGTCCACAGATGGCATCGCACGAGGTTACCCATACTCGCAGCCACATCTAGCCCATACTCGCAGCCACATACTCGGCAATCAACCTCGCGGCCACACAGCTGGTCCAGCAGCGCAGAAGCATACCTGTGAGGCAGCTCGGTGCGAGGATCTCACCTCGCAGCCCACCTCGCAGCCATTTTCCTCGCAGCCAGCCTCGCAGCCAGTTTCGCAGCCAGCCTCGCAGCCAGCCTCGCAGCCAGCATCGCAGCTAGCCTCGCGGCCAGTTTCCTCGCAACGATTCTCCGCAATGAATCGCAAGCATTGATGCACCAACGCAAGGCTGGTGCAACGTGTTGTGAGCAGCGAAGAGGCCAGACGGACTATGGTAAGAGCTTAGGACCAAGGTAAGAGCTTAGAAGGAGCTAGCATTGCGCAGCATAGCCCTTAGTATCCAGCCTAACCGCTACCACACCTGGTTGCTGCAGGTCTTACAATCACGCCTAGTACCCCCCTGATTACCACCCCCTCCCAGTCCCCCTCACCACCACCACCACCACCACCACCACCACCACCACCACCACCACCATTTCATCACCTCTCACAACGTTCCCACTGTTGCCTCCCTTGTGTTGCCTCCCTTGTGTTGCAGCCCAGCCCAGCCCAGTCCAGCCCAGCCCAGCCCAGCCCAGCCCAGCCCAGCCCAGCCCAGCCCAGCCCAGCCCAGCCCAGCCCAGCCCAGCCCAGCCCAGCCCAGCCCAGCCCAGCCCAGCCCAGCCCAGCCCAGCCCAGCCCAGCCCAGCCCAGCCCAGCCCAGCCCAGCCCAGCCCAGCCCAGCCCAGCCCAGCCCAGCCCAGCCCAGCCCAGCCCAGCCCAGCCCAGCCCAGCCCAGCCCAGCCCAGCCCAGCCCAGCCCAGCCCAGCCCAGCCCAGCCCAGCCCAGCCCAGCCCAGCCCAGCCCAGCCCAGCCCAGCCCAGCCCAGCCCAGCCCAGCCCAGCCCAGCCCAGCCCAGCCCAGCCCAGCCCAGCCCAGCCCAGCCCAGCCCAGCCCAGCCCAGCCCAGCCCAGCCCAGCCCAGCCCAGCCCAGCCCAGCCCAGCCCAGCCCAGCCCAGCCCAGCCCAGCCCAGCCCAGCCCAGCCCAGCCCAGCCCAGCCCAGCCCAGCCCAGCCCAGCCCAGCCCAGCCCAGCCCAGCCCAGCCCAGCCCAGCCCAGCCCAGCCCAGCCCAGCCCAGCCCAGCCCAGCCCAGCCCAGCCCAGCCCAGCCCAGCCCAGCCCAGCCCAGCCCAGCCCAGCCCAGCCCAGCCCAGCCCAGCCCAGCCCAGCCCAGCCCAGCCCAGCCCAGCCCAGCCCAGCCCAGCCCAGCCCAGCCCAGCCCAGCCCAGCCCAGCCCAGCCCAGCCCAGCCCAGCCCAGCCCAGCCCAGCCCAGCCCAGCCCAGCCCAGCCCAGCCCAGCCCAGCCCAGCCCAGCCCAGCCCAGCCCAGCCCAGCCCAGCCCAGCCCAGCCCAGCCCAGCCCAGCCCAGCCCAGCCCAGCCCAGCCCAGCCCAGCCCAGCCCAGCCCAGCCCAGCCCAGCCCAGCCCAGCCCAGCCCAGCCCAGCCCAGCCCAGCCCAGCCCAGCCCAGCCCAGCCCAGCCCAGCCCAGCCCAGCCCAGCCCAGCCCAGCCCAGCCCAGCCCAGCCCAGCCCAGCCCAGCCCAGCCCAGCCCAGCCCAGCCCAGCCCAGCCCAGCCCAGCCCAGCCCAGCCCAGCCCAGCCCAGCCCAGCCCAGCCCAGCCCAGCCCAGCCCAGCCCAGCCCAGCCCAGCCCAGCCCAGCCCAGCCCAGCCCAGCCCAGCCCAGCCCAGCCCAGCCCAGCCCAGCCCAGCCCAGCCCAGCCCAGCCCAGCCCAGCCCAGCCCAGCCCAGCCCAGCCCAGCCCAGCCCAGCCCAGCCCAGCCCAGCCCAGCCCAGCCCAGCCCAGCCCAGCCCAGCCCAGCCCAGCCCAGCCCAGCCCAGCCCAGCCCAGCCCAGCCCAGCCCAGCCCAGCCCAGCCCAGCCCAGCCCAGCCCAGCCCAGCCCAGCCCAGCCCAGCCCAGCCCAGCCCAGCCCAGCCCAGCCCAGCCCAGCCCAGCCCAGCCCAGCCCAGCCCAGCCCAGCCCAGCCCAGCCCAGCCCAGCCCAGCCCAGCCCAGCCCAGCCCAGCCCAGCCCAGCCCAGCCCAGCCCAGCCCAGCCCAGCCCAGCCCAGCCCAGCCCAGCCCAGCCCAGCCCAGCCCAGCCCAGCCCAGCCCAGCCCAGCCCAGCCCAGCCCAGCCCAGCCCAGCCCAGCCCAGCCCAGCCCAGCCCAGCCCAGCCCAGCCCAGCCCAGCCCAGCCCAGCCCAGCCCAGCCCAGCCCAGCCCAGCCCAGCCCAGCCCAGCCCAGCCCAGCCCAGCCCAGCCCAGCCCAGCCCAGCCCAGCCCAGCCCAGCCCAGCCCAGCCCAGCCCAGCCCAGCCCAGCCCAGCCCAGCCCAGCCCAGCCCAGCCCAGCCCAGCCCAGCCCAGCCCAGCCCAGCCCAGCCCAGCCCAGCCCAGCCCAGCCCAGCCCAGCCCAGCCCAGCCCAGCCCAGCCCAGCCCAGCCCAGCCCAGCCCAGCCCAGCCCAGCCCAGCCCAGCCCAGCCCAGCCCAGCCCAGCCCAGCCCAGCCCAGCCCAGCCCAGCCCAGCCCAGCCCAGCCCAACCCTACTCTCCCACACTGCTCTACATCTCCCTACTCTATTGGTGAGTGCATCCGGTACCCATGTCCAATGTTTGCTTCCGTTGACAAATCGTCACACCGTTGCCGCAGGTCTTGTGCGCCTACACCTGAGACTATCAATGCCCCCCCCACTTCTCTCGCCCTCCCCATGGACCTCCCCTTCCCTTCCCTCCCCTTCCTCCCCTTCCTCCCACACACATATACACCACACCCCAGCAAAAGGTGAGTGCAGGTATGTGGCAACCTGTACCCACCTTAACCGCTAGCATGCCCCTTGTCCCGCTGCAGGATTGATCGTCACACCCTTCCCCATCCCCTTTTCCTCCCCTTTCCCGCGCCCACCACCAACGCCCAGCTTGTCGTCCCTCCACTTCCACCTCTACCCACCCCCCACTTCCCCCCTCCCCGTCACCTCTCCCCTGACATCCCAGCAGCCAGGAGAAAGCCCACCCCACCCACCCTCTTCCCACCCCTCCCTTCCCCCTCTCCCTCCCTCTCCCCTCCCATACTTGTCAAGCCTCCTCTTCCCCTCTCCCACCCTTCGATTGACGTGGCATCGCAACCCCCACCTCACCCCACCTTCCCTTCCCTACACCCTACACTCCCCACCGCAGTCCCACCCCACTGGCGCATGGGATATGTTGCCTGGTGTGAGCAGGTAGGAGGCCAGGAGGACCTAAAAGGTAAGGCCACGGTGATAGCTAACACAGTGCCCAGCCTGGTCACCCTACCTCATGTGCACGCCCCTTGGTTGCAGGTCTAGTGGGCACCTCCCTTCCACTTCCCTTTCCCCTACACAACCACCCCCTCCCAATTCATCCTCCCCCGCCCCCGCCCCCGCCCCCGCCCCCGCCCCCGCCCCCGCCCCCGCCCCCGCCCCCGCCCCCGCCCCCGCCCCCGCCCCCGCCCCCGCCCCCGCCCCCGCCCCCGCCCCCGCCCCCGCCCCCGCCCCCGCCCCCGCCCCCGCCCCCGCCCCCGCCCCCGCCCCCGCCCCCGCCCCCGCCCCCGCCCCCGCCCCCGCCCCCGCCCCCGCCCCCGCCCCCGCCCCCGCCCCCGCCCCCGCCCCCGCCCCCGCCCCCGCCCCCGCCCCCGCCCCCGCCCCCGCCCCCGCCCCCGCCCCCGCCCCCGCCCCCGCCCCCGCCCCCGCCCCCGCCCCCGCCCCCGCCCCCGCCCCCGCCCCCGCCCCCGCCCCCGCCCCCGCCCCCGCCCCCGCCCCCGCCCCCGCCCCCGCCCCCGCCCCCGCCCCCGCCCCCGCCCCCGCCCCCGCCCCCGCCCCCGCTCCCTCCCCTGCCCCCACCCCCACCCATGCCCCCACCCACCCCAACCCATGCCCCCAACCCATGCCCCCACCCACCCAAACCCATGCCCCCAACCCAACCCACCCCCGCCCAGCCCAACCCGGTTGAGCCTCCCGCCTCCCCACCTCCCGCCTCCCTGCCTCCCGCCTCCCCGTCTCCCGCCTCCCTGCCTCCCACCTCCCGCCTTCCACATCTACCCCCCCTCCCCGCCTTCACTCTTCCACTCCCCCCCCTTCCTAGCAGCAGTCATCAAGCAGCCAAAAGGTAGGTAGGTGCTACAGTGCCCCTACTATATCTGCTGCTGCTGCCACTGCTGCTGCTGCTGCTGCTGCTGCTGCGCCCCTGCTGCTGCTGCTGCTGCCCCCCTACTGCTGCTGCTGCCCCCCTGCTGCTGCTGCTGCTGCTGCCCTCTGCTGCTGCTGCTGCCCCCCTGCTGCTGCTGCTGCCCCCCTGCTGCTGCTGCTGCTGCTGCTGCCCCCCTACTGCTGCTGCTGCTGCGCCCCTGCTGCTGCTGCTGCTGCCCCCCTGCTGCTGCTGCTGCTGCTGCTGCCCTCTGCTGCTGCTGCTGCTGCCCCCCTGCTGCTGCTGCTACCCCCCTGCTGCTGCTGCTGCTGCTGCCCCCCTACTGCTGCTGCGGCTGCGCCCCTGCTGCTGCTGCTGCGCCCATGCTGCTGCTGCTGCCCCCCTTCTGCTGCTGCTGCCCCCCCCCCCTGCTGCTGCTGCCACCCATGCTGCTGCTGCCTACAGTACTGTAGGTGTCTACAGTACTGTAGGTATCTACAGTACTGTAGGGGTCTACAGTACTGTAGGGGTCTACAGTACTGTAGGATGTCTACAGTACTATAGGGGTCTTCAGTACTGTAGGATGTCTACAGTACTGTAGGGGTCTACAGTACTGTAGGATGTCTACAGTACTGTAGGTGTCTACAGTACTGTAGGAGTCTACAGTACTGTAGGGGTCTACAGTACTGTAGGATGTCTACAGTACTGTAGGGGTCTACAGTACTGTAGGATGTCTACAGTACTGTAGGGGTCTACAGTACTGTAGGTGTCTAAAGTACTGTAGGTGTCTACAGTACTGTAGGGGTCTACAGTACTGTAGGGGTCTACAGTACTGTAGGGGTCTACAGTACTGTAGGGGTCTACAGTACTGTAGGATGTATACAGTACTGTAGGGGTCTACAGTACTGTAGGATGTCTACAGTACTGTAGGATGTCTACAGTACTGTAGGTGTCAACAGTACTGTAGGTGTCTACAGTACTGTAGACCCCTACAGTACTGTAGCTGCCTTCCCCCCATGCATCCTTAACCCCCATGCCCCTTTCACCCCCATGCAGGAACAACTCAATGTAGCCCAAGCTCGTTTGCTATCCCGACAGTGCTATGCAAATGCGCTGACAACAAAGCGTGCCTATGTTGCCGAGCCCAGCCCAGCCCTGCCCAGCCCTACTCAGCCTCTAGGATTCGTTACCGACCCTGAGCCTAGCCCTTGTGTTAGGAACACAAGTGGTGATGTAATGATGGAGGTTAAGAGTCATGATGTAATGATGTGAGGTTAGATGTAATGATGGATGGTTGAGGGCCAACCGCAAACAACTTTTGGGGCAATCTCTGCCGCACTCGATATTACACGGGAGGGTGCGGTGCACGAGGTTGTTGTGGATGCGGGGCATCATCAACATCCACAGCTTTGCGGGAGCTTGCAAGCCGAGGTACCCAGTACAACCGACAGAACGGACCTAGCTTGCGATAGAGACGGGCCCCGGCCTTAGACCTTACACGTATGTATGTAGCTCCCTATGGCGACCTTATTGCGTGGACACAACTTTCGGCACAAATATCCATATCGAGCTTGCGGGCCTACGCTTCGACGCCTCTCACTATTTATAGCACGCAGAAGCTGACGGTGCAATCGCGGTAGCAAATGGTGGTTTGGATGTGGAGAACAGCATGGTACCCTATTTACAAGAGACCTTGTCAAATCTGACCTACAGTACTGTAGATGTCTACAGTACTGTAGACACCTACAGTACTGTAGACACCTACAGTACTGTATACACCTACAGTACTGTAGACATCTACAGTACTGTAGGTACCTACACTCCAACATCTCACATACTCAGATTTTCAACAAGCGTCAAGTAGCGTTGGAGTCGCAAGGACAATCCGAGGCGAACCCCCCTAGGATGACGAATATCCGCACTAATTTGCCTGTGTGAAATGCGACCTCCGCAGACAACCCTTGCCGCCCATGGTCCTCTGCCTTGCCCCACGCTGTTAGCCCCTGGTGCAATACATTGTGATAGAGATGGCTGAGGCAAGGCCAGAACATGATTGGGGCCAGGCCTTGCCGCCTGCGGGAAACGTTGACGAGGGCGACAAGCCCACCCGTGCGCCCAACATTGCTTGCAGCACTGTCCACTGTGACACTAGCCAGCAACTCCCACAGATCTGCCTCTTTCAATAGCTGCTCCAAATCATGTGCTTGTGTTGTCGCGGTGCTGTTGGGGCACTTGCGGATATCAAGCACACGACACATGCTCCTGACCTTGCTCTTACATGCTGCTAGCTCTTGTTTTGCAGCTGAAAGTTCTGCTCGGCAGCGGTGCAAAGACACTTGCAAGGCAAGCACCTTTTGCTCAGACTGCTGCAACGCTTGCTGGGACTGGTGCAATTGCTCTTGGCACACTTGCAGGTCGGTGGCGGTGCGCATGTTCACACTCTGGCATGAGCGAAGCTGAGATCTGGCCTCTTCAAGTTCTGCCTCTGTGGCAGCCGCTGTTGACATGAGGATCTATTGTTGACGAGTTGCTGCTGCACAAGCACGTCCCTGAGCACCATTGGCCCTGATGGCCTTGGTGCGTTTGCTGACACCACCCATAAGGTAGCTGTAGTGGTGGTGGTGGTGGCGGCGGTGAGTCCTGTAGCAGTTGCCAAGCATGGTGTTGGGGGTAGCTATGCACGATGTTTAACTTTCTAATAACTTTCTAATGAAATAACTTTCTAATGACATATGCTTTGTGACATAGCAAGTGCGAGTCATTCAGCTATGCATGCTATGCATACAACACGGTCATCACAAGTAACATCACAAGCACCATAACAAGCAACATAACTGGGCTGGGCTGGGCTGCCACTGCTGAGTGATGCAATGGCTATGGCTGAGGCTGCCAACGTGGGAGGGTTGTAGAGACTAGGATGGGGTGGTGGTAGGCACATGGTACGGGCAGGGTTGAGCTTTTCAGCCACTTACCAGCAGGTTGGTGAAGGCTACGATGTCAGGGGGGAGGTGAGGGGGAGGGGAGAAGTAGGTGGGTAGTAGGGAAGGGTGAGGTGGGGTGAGGAGGTGGTGGTGGGCTAGGAGGTGGTGGTAGGCTAGGAGGTGGTGGTGACTGTGGTGGTGGGGTTGGTGGTGGTGGTGGCGGTTGAGATTGGGAGCTCCTGCAACAGTCGCCAAGCATAGTGCTGGGGGGTAGCTATGCACGATGTGCATAACTGTCTGATAACATATGCTTTTCCTGCATTGAGAGCTGCAGCAAGGGTGGGTAACTCTGCTTCTTCTAACGTAAGGAGCACATAACAAAAGCAAGCTTCGTGTAGGCTGCACAGACTTGACATGTCAGTCCTTACCTCAAGTGGAAAGGTATTTCAGAGCTTTAGGACCGTCTGGGCTCAACCACCCCATAGAATACGGACCAAGTGCGCGCCTACATCAAGGAAACAATGTCGGGTTATTTGAGCCGGGAGCGTTAGGAGTCCACCACGCTATTGCGAAGCTGCGCGATGTTGTAAGAGCGGCCGGCTGATCGGTGGCTACACTTTTTTCGTTTACAGGGAATCTGGCATAATGGGCGTGTAGCAGACTAAGCGGCCATCGCATGCCGCGCGGTGCTACGTCAATCGCACACGTCCCGGCACCGGGACATCCATGACAAGGTAGTGTGCATGGCTTTTTCAGAGTTGGGAGGGTCTGACCGAAAGCTCACTTTGGTCGGTGACCCCCAACTCCCTAAGCCGATGTCAGGGCCAGGGGCATGCAGCCAGTCACACCACACCACACCATGACCGAATCTGGACTCGTCTCCTCTGGGAGTTATACTCCCCTACATGCCATCCACCTGCGTACAAAGTTTCATTGCTCAACAGCCACCCCACAGTGGTGTTCTTGGAGAGGTGGGCTGGGAGGGGTGGGCTAGCAGGGGGTGGGAGGGGTGGGCTAGCAGGGGAGGGGCCAAGGGAGAGGGCTGGGAGGGGGTGGGCAGGCTTAATGAGATGGGCTCCTACAATGATGGGTGGAGCGGGCGGGCATGGTGGGTCGTTGCTAAGGAGCGACCGGCCAACCTATAATTCTATTTCTAGGTTTCTAGGCTCAGGAAAAATTTCTAGGAATCCGGCCGGCCAACCTAGAATTCTATTTCTAGGTTTCTAGGCTCAGGAAAAATTATTAGGTTTCCGAGCCACCTAGAACTCTATGGGCGTACCCTGGTCGTTGCATGCCGTGGCCTTGAATCTGCCTGGCAAAGATGATGTAACTTTGAGAGTGTCAAACTGATTGAGGCCTGGGTTGTTTAATGTGCTATTTGTTTCAAGAAACTTTTTGTGGCCATTTTCCTGTGGGTGCAACGGGTGCAACACAGTGGAGGACACAGTGGAGGAGGGGGGGTGTAAACCGGGTGATACCTTAGTGTGCGCCGACCCAAATGGTGTATTCGACGGAAGGGAGTATGAACATTTGCTTCAATCACCCCGTCTAGGCGCCCTGCACGCCCGGCAGGCATCGCGATGGGTGTTTGCCGGACATTCCATTTGTGCACAACCAGCTCACTACGCTAGGTAGATGGGGTCACAAGGATGCGGCTCACCGTGCCAAGGAGACCCTTCTCGCCGCTGTGATTTGTTCGCGGGCGCATGTGGCAGTACGCGAGCAAAGAACGCAATGGCTTGCGCTGAAGGTCAGATGACGCGGACTGAATAGCAGCTGCCAATGTGATGAACGGTATCGAAAATTCCTGCCATGCACTTGGTTTCAATAACCAAATAATTCCAACAACTCCTGAACCCTACAGCCCTATGCATGAGTTGTAATCGAACACATGCGAGCTCAACATTGTAATGGCTACTGCTACTGAGCCTAGTGCCCACTGCAGCTCAGCCTCGCAGTGTGTGTCGCCAGAGCCCTAGTAGCTCCAACCAACACACGTCCCCTTTGTGAGGGATTCAATGTTTTGCTTTGTTGGGGTTGTCTTGAGTAGTAGCTGAACTAGAGGTTCCTTGTCACGCTAGGGACGTCTATCTGCCCGCCTGCAAGGCACTATGTAACTATGTGTTTGCGAGGTCATCGATGAATCCTTCGCCAAAACTCAGCCACGATGTTAGCAGGCATGCGCTGGTCTGGGTTCCAGCACGCAGTTATGCGCTCAAAGAGCATGTCACTGGACGTGCCACCAGCTTTAGCGTGCTGGTCAGAGCGGGGCCGCTTGTTGCACTGGTGCTTCCTTGAGTCACTCAAGTTGCCACAGGAGAGGACCATTTTGCAGTCATTACAGACCGCCTTGATTTTGCCCCCAACAACCTCGATGCTGTATTTTTGCGGATGCGCTGCTGGCCTGGCGCCGTCCCTGCACTCGTCCCTGCGCCCCCCCCTCCATCCCTGCACTCGTCCCTGCGTCCCCCCTTCCATCCCTGCATCCGTCCCTGCGCCCCCAAGTCATCCCTGCATCCGTCCCTGCACCCCCCCTTCCATCCCTGCGTTCGTCCCTGCGCCCCACCCTCCATCCCTGCATCCGTCCCTGCGTAAACGCCACGGGCCGCCGAGCCTCTGTCTTTGATTTTTTTGACTCGATTTCTTTTGGGATGGATTCCTTACATCACAAGCTACCAACTGGCCAAGTTTCAGCCCATTTGGACAAGGTTGACAAAAGCGCAGGGAAGAACGCAGGGACTAATTTGTAGGAGTGGATTTCCTCCAACGTCAGAAGTTTCTTGTTGTATCGCGCGGTGAGCTCGGGAGGCTGAGGCGGGAGAGGGCCCCCAGGCTCCATTTGCGATTCAGGCGCTGCTGGGCATGTCCGGGCATGTCCGGGAAACCAACGTTAACCGCCAACCCAGCAAGGCCAGCAAATCGATCTGAGCTGCGCCATAACGTCCATACAGGTGCCTGAAGCAGGTGCGCTAGTCAAATGCACATTTCATGCCCATCTAGACTGACTAGTCTAGTCGAGTCGAGACGTCATCTCGACGAGTCGAGACGAGATGACTAGGCTAGACGAGTTGCGCTCCTTATATACTACGAGCTGCAGGCAGCATGTCCGAAGGAATTGTTTTTTTCTGGTCTCTCCTTCGACGACATTATTGAGAGGGCTGATGAACGACGAGAGCTTCCTATGCTTTCTTATGCTTCCCTATGCTTCCCTTTGCTGTCCTATGCTTTCCGATCCTTCCTATTCTTACTACGCTTAGTGCGTCGGCCCATCGCTAATTATGGCCGCCAGTCTGCATCATTTGCGCCGCTGATGTACGCTGGTGGTAGCTTGGAGGAACCAGAACGACCTCTAGTACTTTCGCAGCCTGGTAAGCGCGAGATGATGGGGTAATTTAGACATGAGCATGGTAGGTATGTCTAGGTGTATCTATGGGTGCTAACCTAAAGGATACGCTACCAAAAGTTGCAGAAGTTCTCGGGGCACACCGCTTGCATCTCTACAGGAGGTCAGCACGGCGTTTGATGCACTTCCTGCCTAGAAATTAGGTTTCAACTCACTGGAATTTCAAAAGCCTCCCAACCTGCGCAGGGCAGATGTATTACACTGCAATAGCTTCCCCTGGGAGCTATGAGTATACGTCAAAGCTAGGGCGCAAAAACTGGACGGATGCGCAGCAGCAACAAGCAGCAAGTCGATCTCAAAAACAGCACTGCAGATTTGCATGCCGTCACCCCATCACGGCACGCCGACCGACCGACTAGTGACCGCTCTACCTCGCTCGTCGTTGCGGCGTTGTTGTATGCACGTGCACTACCGTCAGGATGCAAGGGGTCACTGGTGCAAGGATACCGCGGAGGAGGGCAATGTTGACTTTAGCCCGTCCCTCGCAGGCCAAGCTGCGGAGCACCACGCCGCAGCGGGCCGTCGCGGTTTGACCTCTTGGAGTTCAGTGTACGCGACAAAAAGCGACGGTATATTTTTTCGAGCCATCTTACCTGACCTTGTGGGACCTGACCTACAGCCCTATGCATGAGTTGTAATCGAACACATGCGAGCTCAACATTGTAATGGCTACTGCTACTGAGCCTAGTGCGCACTGCAGCTCAGCCTCGTTGTCTTGAGTAGTAGCTGAACTAGAGGGTGCTAGTCACGTGCAGCAGGTGTTGGCAAAATGCCGACATTGAGTAATGTCACCAGCCACAGATCAGCGGGGCTGGATGGGACTGGCGACTCGCAACCCGTGGTTGGCCTGGTAACTATAGGTTCAGGAGCCTCCAGCCTACTAGAGCCATGTGTATAAGTCATTGGTCCAGAAATTCACCTCATTATCAAAACCAACGAGCATTATATGCGCGGTCAGGCCTTCCCCAACGCCATTAGGATCTTGTCATCGATGCTGAAGTCGACATCTTTTCGGTCCCTGCCGGACCGGTAGTAATCATCCACCTGCAGCAGCAGAGTGCAGCCCCAGCTTGACATTGGCCTGAAGACCAGCTGGGCGTTAACTCACAGGCCTAGCCCCCACTGAGCAGTCACCAGGTGCTGCTTTCCACTGCTCCTGTTGCTGCTCCCTGCTGCAGCGGCTATTGTTGCCTTTCCCACTGCTGCTGCTGTCGCCACTTCTCTTGATCCTGTTGCAGCTATAATTACTTGTACAAACTGCTGCTGCCACTGCTCCCGCTGCCACCAAGCACACACCAAGCTGTTCACATCAGCAAGGAAGTTGTGCTCCGGCTTCCACCCTAACTCCCGCTTGGCCTTGTCACAAGAAGCAAAAAAGTGCACAGTCCTGCAGCCAAAGGCAGACCAGCAGTGCATGCTTGCTAACTGTTAGGCTGCCCTGCCTGTCGGCCTGCCCAGCCGCCCCGCAGGCAGGCAGGCGAGAAGTCCGCCAGGTTTGCCAGTGCATCAGGCCCACAGGACCTGCCAGGCAGCATAGCTGACCATGCCACTGTGCTCAAACCACTGCATGTGCCACAGCCGTGCGTCGGCCGGCCCGGCTTGCCTGCTGGATACGCTGATCCTGGCAGTGGCTAGGCTGGCACAGGTACACAGATACTGGTCACTGGTCACACAGCTGCCTCAATTCTCACTCCACAGATCATTCCGTCAAAGCAACTCATGAGGGACCTTTTATGAGGTATTGGGGCTATGTGAGGGAGCAGGTAATATTGATGAGTCCAGTATCAGGGAATATGACAGTAAGCCTCTGTGTTCGCATACTTACAACCGAAGTACCTGCCATATCTGCTGAGGGTCACAGCGCCTCTCACCTGAATGGGAACCCCTCAGCCTTGCCGGCCTTGCCTAGACCCAGTTTCTCAGGGTCGTACAGCACCACCTTGGCCTCCTTGCCCATGGCCTTGCCAATGGCCTTGCAGATCCCTGCGCCAGAGGCACCACCACACCAGAGCGATGACCACACCCCTCCATGCAGCCCGGCCTCCATGACTAGCAGCCTAGTGCAGGTACACAGCGCGAGCAGGATGATGCAGGGCAGCCAGGGTGCAGACCTGCAGGGCAAGCATGCCATCACTGCCAGGCACTGGACTGCCTGGGGTGGGGTGGGGCACACGAGCTGGTGGGTGGTGAGGGTTAGGTGCGCAGGGCAAGGGCAGTGAGGCACCTCCCTGTCCCTGTCAACCCCTCTCCCCACCTTACTGCTTCCACCCTGTTGCCGCTTATGGGAATCCCCCTACAGGATAGGCCTCTGTTGCACGCCTCAACCCTCTTACTCAACACACACCCACACCACACGCCCACGCCACCTGACCCTCACCTCTGCCCTTTCCAACCCTGACTTCTCCCACCACCTCCATCCCATCCCACCCTAACCCAGGGGCCCTACCAGTGAAGGTGATGGCCCTGTCGCTGCACACATTGTAGTGCTCATAGCGAGCGTTGTAATTGCCCGGCACAGCAGCCAGCATGCTGGCCACGTCCTCGACATGGGTCAGGCTGGTCAGCTGCACGCCGGGGCTGGGGATGGGCACTGGCCGGTCTCTGCAGCCACGGGTGCAGCCACAGCGGCAGGCGTCAACAGGCACGGGCAGGTGGCGGCAGCACAGGCCCAGCAGCACCGCGAATACTGGTGGCCAGCACACTCCTACTGCTTTAGCCTACTGTGCCCCGCTAGCTTGAGCTGGGCACAGCCTCCAGCTTCTTGCTGCACCCCACCTTGCATGCCAGCCACTCATGTGTTGGCCAATGGAGGCAGTCTGCTGTGCCGCTAGGCACCACCAGTAGACCGTCACCCCTCCCACCGCACCTGATGAGCTGCAGCGGCTCATCAGGCGTGTGCGGTGGATCCTCACACACCCTGCTTCTACGAATGCTTTACTACGCTCAGCTGCAGCTGCGGCCCGCTGGGTAGAACGATGGCTGTGACGCTATCAACACTCGCTCACAACACCATGGCGTGGGCAGCCACCCTGGGCCGCAGTGCCAGCAGCAGTGTCTGGCGTCAGCAAGCTGGCTTGGCTGGAGGTACCTACCGAGCAATGCGATCCATGAACCACTGCTCACAGTCCTTGGCGCTGTTGGGCCCATATCTGTAGCCACATACGCGCAGGCCACCTCCATGTTCATCAATACGTGACAGTCAGCCGTGAGAAACCGTTGTTTATAAAGTCACAGGCGTCTCAGGAGTCACAGCAATGTCTTGGAATGTCTCAGGAGTCACAGCAATGTCTTGGAGGAAGCGGTTGAGCACCGCCAAGCAAAACTAGAGTCCAGAGGGGGAGGGTGAGCCAGGATAGGGGGCAGTGAGGTCAGCTGCCAGCAGCTGCAGCCAGCAGCATGCCTGATTGCTGTCCACGAGCGCACTTGCTAAGGGGACAGGTGGCCTGAGTAGACCCCAGCCCATGCCTGCAGCTCCCGGAACCAGCCTCTTGCCTCAGCCCCCGCTTGTTGCTCCTGGCTGCAGCCCCGAACCAGCCCCTGGCCTCAGCCCCACCCTGCAGCCCCTCAACCAGCCCCTGGCCTCAGCCCCAGGCTGCAGCCCGTGGCCTCACATGTACAGGGGCTGGAACACTGTGTATGGCAGGCCCAGCTCCTGCAGACAAAGGCAGAGGCAAGCAGCACTCGAACACTTGCATAGTGCATTGCTGCTGCTGGACGCGTGTACGCTGTTTCTAATCACTGGTTGGTCCTTGATGCTTCCTGCCACTGCCGCTGCTGTGGCCCCACCCCTGATGATGTTGACACTGGGCTGTGGCCCACCTTAAGAGGTGAGGGCTAGGGGCGCAGGGCAAGGGCAGTGAGGCACCTCCCTGCCCCTGTCAGCCCAGTGAGACACTGGGCTGTGGCCCACCTTAAGGTAGTTCTCCACCTCCACATGGCCTGCGCTGCTCTTGCGTGCGTCCCCCTCAAAGTGGCACGGCTCCACACTGTCGGCCTTGTAAGCCCCAGCACTGGCCACAAACACGTAGTGCTTCAGCTTGCCCTGTGCTCACACCTCACAAGCAACACAGCACATCACCTCACCATCACTCTCCATGACATCGTCTGCATGGCATGGCATGCACCCATGATCAATGCTGCACATCAGCCTCACATGGTAGAGCTGGCTGTGTCAAGTTGTCCCTGCCCAGCCTCGGGACCCTGTCAGCAAGCTGAGGCAGTGCTGAAGCCCCTGACGGCACCAGTGTCAAGGCGTTTCACTGACCCAGTGCCACCTCAGCAGAGCCACTGCTCGCCACCAGCTGCTTGTTACTGCCTACAGAGTACAATTCTAGGCCTCTAGGTGACAACTACAGCCCATGATCCAAACTTCACACCAGGTTGGCGTCAATGAGTGGCTTGCATGACTCCATGTCCTTGCCGTTGTTGTCATATACTGCGGTGCAGTGCAGCCAGGGCTTCCACAATGAGGAGTACAGGTGCAGTCAAACAAGGCGGGCCAGCAAGCCTGAGTGCTGAACAGGTAAGCAGCACAAGGGCACCTACGACCCACCGACATCAAAGCGCTCTGCTGGCCATGTGGATGGATTGGTGGGAGACCCCCACATCACGCGCACGCCATGGTATCTTTCCAATTCACCTGTGCATAACCACCACGAATGTGCCTGCACACGCACGGCCTGTGCCTGCGCATGCACGGCCTCATCGTGCACAGTTCCTAGAGAGGCTCCATGGAAACCGCTTACCGTAGTTCACAAAGGGTTCCTTGTTCCGCAGCTTAGCCTGCCCACGCACGTGAGGGCACATCGCTCTTCAGGATAAGATTTTGCTGATCACCTGGCTGCAGAATGCGCACCTCGTCACCATCGTTCATGAGGGTCACTTCATGGTTGCGGTGGGCCAACTCCCTCGCAAGGTACAAGCCGATGAAGGCGTGGCCCCCGCCTTTTGTGTTGACAATTAAGCACTTCGCAGCTGAGACCACCAAAGGCTTGCGAGAGGCAGTAGCTAAGCGGTGCATTCGTCGTGGACCCGTCGCATCCGTCGCGGCATGTCCGCGCAGCCTGTGATGCTGCATCGGGTGTTATGAATTGTAAGGAGACGTGAGTGGCGACGAAGCGTGCGATTTGATCAGTTAGTCCGCACTTTGCAATTGTTGGCAATTTGCATGGGTGACGGG
This sequence comes from Haematococcus lacustris, assembly GCA_030144725.1. Taxonomy (NCBI): domain Eukaryota; kingdom Viridiplantae; phylum Chlorophyta; class Chlorophyceae; order Chlamydomonadales; family Haematococcaceae; genus Haematococcus; species Haematococcus lacustris. The sequence goes on from JASKMD010000007.1 coordinate 10,199,566, forward strand.
AAGTCCATGAATCGCAGAATCTCAGAGTCGCAAATGCAAATATTGACGCATAGCACATACAGGCCTCAGCAAGCTACATGAGGCTGCGCAAGTATGAGTACCGTCCAGCGGAACAAAAGAACCCCAGAGCTACGGTACCTGCACCTCCACCTTCCACCCTCCACCCTCCACCCTCCACCCTCCACCCTCCACCCTCCACCCTCCACCCTCCACCCTCCACCCTCCACCCTCCACCCTCCACCCTCCACCCTCCACCCTCCACCCTCCACCCTCCACCCTCCACCCTCCACCCTCCACCCTCCACCCTCCACCCTCCACCCTCCACCCTCCACCCTCCACCCTCCACCCTCCACCCTCCACCCTCCACCCTCCACCCTCCACCCTCCACCCTCCACCCTCCACCCTCCACCCTCCACCCTCCACCCTCCACCCTCCACCCTCCACCCTCCACCCTCCACCCTCCACCCTCCACCCTCTTGCATGCATTTACATTGCGGTGTATTCACTCAGCTGCGTGGGAGCTGCCGGGACCTCGGCCCTAAGGGTGCCGATGGTGTCCATGTGTGTGGCTGCCCTACCGTGGACCATACAACCGAACAAAAAATGTACAACTTGACAGCGAGGTGCGATTGAGGAGTGACCGGTGCGGCAATCACTTCAGTTTTGACGGGCAACCGGTGTGCTTGTGGTCAGACGCTCGGCACACCTGCGGCCCTCGCTCTACAAGCCAGCAGCGATGCATTAAACTCACAACATGCCCCAACGGGTCAGTTCACTCGGTTCCCTGGTCGCAGTGACATGCATTGCAGCAATGGCAGTGTCGGCTTCACAAATACAGCCTTCGATATTTATTAGCGCTGCGGTCCCGGACCATGTCGCCTTGACCGTGTGGGACCCGGCAGCGACTTGCGATACGGGGTTGGAGTGCCTCTTAGCAGGCTCTACACGCGCACATTTCCGCGCATCGGAATACTCTAGCTTGTTAGCAGGTGGGTAGCACACCAGCAACACTATGCCTATCTAGTCTATTCCCTCTTATACAGAACTCATTGCCCGGACTGCAACTGCAACAGGTGGGGTGCGTGCCAAATGCAATGTGCCTAGCTCGCTTCTGGCTGTCCCAGGCCCTGTCAATATCAGCCTGGCATGTGACAGCATTGTTGCTGGCTCGTCTGCCCCCCTGATGGTTGGGACCAAGATAGAGGTCAGTACGGCACCGTAGCTGTTTCATCCAGCCTCAGCACAGCCTAGTCCTTGCTCTTCAGGACGTCAGGCTACACAGCAGCTGCATGGGTTGTGCATATTTGTTCTGCATTGTTTGTGCCCATGGGTGCCATGGATGGTGCCCGATACCAGTGTGTGTGTGTGTGTGTCCATGGCTTCTTGCCCGGCCTGCCATTCGCTCAACCGTCTTGGCCCGTAACCTTGCAGCTTCGCTCCCTCTCCCGCCAAGGAACCTGCATCTCCGGTACATGCTCAGTACTCATCACGCTGGCTTCCGACCTGCCCTCAGACACCTTGTCAGCAGCCATCAAGCAGTGGTCCGTGTCCTGCGCATCATCGCGGACTTCATGGTACCCGCTGTCATCTGGTCCGGCCCCTCGGACCGCAGCGGACGCTGCTGCAGGGCTGAGTGTGTCTGTCGTGGAGTTCGCGGCTGACCTCCGCAGCAATCTGGATCCCTCATGCACCCTCGCACTTGCCGCGGCCATGATGTCGCCCCTGCCCCTGGGCCCTGTAGACTTCACCGCCATGGCGACCCAGGAAGCGCGATCTGTGTCACTGGCAGCCAGGCTGGATTTGAAGCTAGGGGGCCTGGCCAGCAAGAAGCAGACCCCACTGCTGTACCAGCTTACCAGCCTAGTGGCCAGACGTATGACCATTGCCTGCAACTGTTCTGACCTCCCCTCACCTTCACCCATGCCCTCCCGTTCTCCCGTGCCCCCTACCTTGTCCCCTTCTCCTTTGCCAGTCCCAGCTCCCCCAACAACGTCTGGCACCGCCATTGCCTCGGGCAACCTCGCAAACTGCAGGTACGCTCACCTTTCCTGGCTCAACTCACCAACCCAATGTAGCTGGGTCCTCTACACTCATAACCCTGTCATCATCCAGTTGCATTACCTTAATGTAGCTTCTTTGCACAACATCCTGCCACCACACCCTACGTGCTTGTGCACAGGGTGGGACTGGACATGAGCTTCACCTCCCGCTTGGGCTTGAGTGGCTGGACTGAGAGTATGGATGATGTCGCCACCGTGCGCACCGGCGCCAGCGGCGCGTTTCAGGTACCGGGGGTAGACGGTTACCTCCGTGTCCTGCCCGACAGCGATGCCGCATCCTGGACCTCCACCTCCGTCACCGCCGCACAAACGGCGTCTGGCGGCAGTTCGCCATGCTACGACTCGCTTACGAACAAGCGGCTCACGCTGCACCTTTCCGCGCCGGGCAACTACAGCGTGGTGTCTGTCACCTCCACGCTGGTCGCCACGCTGCATGCTGCGCACCCAGCATACTCCGGTGCAAGTGTGCAACGGGTTGAGACGGACGTCAAGGCCGCCCTGCGTCTGGACCTGGATCTGAACCTGGCTACCGCCAACACCTACTCGCACTTCACAGTGCAGAAGGATGAGCGGTGAGCCCCAGCAAAGTACCCGCTCTGATCCACTCTCTAACCTCCTCCCCTCCCCTCCCCAGTCCTCTGCCTTGTCTCCTCCTTGTCTCCTCACGTACCTACCCCCCTACCTTTTCCCCCCGCCCCTGCCTCCTCCCATTCCTCCTTGACATGATCAGTCCCTGATCAGACCCTGTATTCCACCTGCTGTGGGTTGTGCATGCAGCTTCCAGGCTCTGGCCCGTAAAGAAGCAGGCCTGGCCGTCCTGGTTCAGAGCATAGCTACTTTCCTCTCCGCTGGCTCCGGCTCACAAGCGTTGGTGCAGACCCAGGCTTTCTGCATGTACACCATCGCTCAACGCCTCGTCAGGAGCCGTGTCACGTCCAGCCGCCTTCTCCTGCAGGACGAAGACGAGCTCGACTTTTCCAACACAGCAAGCCTCACCACGCTGATGGCTTCTGCCGCCAAGGCCATGACCGCCGCTGGCTCAGACGCCCTTAGCAGCTCTGCATCCGACCCGGCTCTCATCGCCGCGGCTGTGCAAGCCCTGAGCAATCTGCAGACCGTGCTGGCCATCAGTGCTGGAGACCCGCAGGCGCTGGCGCAAGCTCTGTACTTGGGCCAAAGCCAGCTGCTCAGCTCCCTGTCAGACCTGGCTACCGGCGCTGTGTCTGTCGAAGACTTTGCGACCAGCACCAGCACCATGGCCATGATCGTGGCCGCCGCAGCCACCCCTGTACCAGGCCAGCTGGTGCCGAACTCCTGCTCGGCGTCGCAGCAGTCCATGTGGCAGTCGGCCTGCTCCGCGCCAAACCCCTTCTCATGCGGCCCGTACACGTCAGATTGCGTCACTGCGCCAGAGTGGGACGCCGACGCCAACCGCCTGGACTTCGCGTACGCTTGGAACCTAAGCAGCATGTTGAGCACCGGCTGGAACCACAGTACCGTCTCCACCACCCTCTACCGCTTTGCCCTGCCCACTCCATTGCCTGCCGGTACCTACAACCTCACGCTCACCCTCACCACCCCAACCACCAACGGGACTAGTGTAGCCGCGGTGGTGCAGCTGGTCAGCAGCGGGGCCCCGGATCTTTACCTGAACGCCAGTGGGGTGGTGGTGGTGGAGCAGGCTGTTGACATCGTAACAGTGGCTGTGTTGCTCCCTGTGGTGGAGGTGGCGGGCAACGTGGCGGTGGCGCTCGTGTATGCGGGTGCGCTGCTGCCAGTGGCTGTGGACGCTTGTGATGAGGGGCAGAGCCTGATGGTGGTCAGCCGCTGTGGGCTGCCCGACCCACGTGCCTGTGGCTTTAACTACACGGTGAGTCCTCGAGCTCCCCCGCCAACCTGCTCCCTGCACCCAGCACTGAGTGTGACACAGAGTGTGACACCCACCCAGCCAGCCCCCAACTGCTGCCACCTTGTTGAGGTGTGCTATACCTGTGCTGGTGGCTTGCTGGTGGTGTGCCACAGCCTCCCCATCCACAGCATCCACCAGCATCTGTTCACACCTTCCTACTAATCCCAGACCCTAGTGGGCCTGCCCATGCCACCTGGCCTAGCTCTGACTTGTCATCGGGTTCAGTGGCGGGTCACGCCTGCTCCTCCATCCTTGCAAGGCTCTCATGGACCCCTGCTGCTTCCCTACAGGTTTGTGGCGACGCCCCGGTCTCAACAAACGACATGCTGGCCTTCACTGCAGCCATCCCCGACGCCCCCCTCAGCCTGCCACCTGCCCTGTATTCATCAGGGGTGACACTGACCCTGGTGAACCACACCGTCAACCTGACCAAGGCAGGGGCGTACCGCCTCAGCCTGATCAAGGCTACGAGCGTGCACATCACCTTGCTCCTCTCTGGCCCTTCGGGCTCTGCCACCTATAACACCAGCACCCCTCGACTGCTGCTCCCCTCCACTGGCATCTCCAGGGTCAGCATCAGCATCACCATGCCAGCAGGCATGGTATCAGAGACAGCGGCAGTGCAGATGTCATATGTGCGCCCGCGTCCACCCCCTCCAGCTCCCCGCCCACCCGCACCACGGCCGCCCCTCCCACCCCCCCCGCCACCATCCGTCTCTGCTGCTTTCCACCTCACCCTCAGGGTCCCGGTCAGCTATCAGCAGAACGAGCCCAGCCGCGCCGCAGCCGTGGATTTGCTGCAGAGGAACATGGCAGACAACTTAGACTTGTCCCCAGAGGCTGTCCGCATCAGCAATGTCAGCTTCCCGCTGTCCCGCCGCGCCCTGCTTGCCCCCACTGCAGCTGTTGCCATGCATATGCTTGTGACCGTCACACGTCTACTCCTCCTGGATGATGTAGCTGTCACCACAGCTCAACTGAACTCACTAGTGTACGATGTGGTCCTTGATCCTCGACGTTTCATCAACTCCTCAACCCTCCTGCAGATTGGGGTGAACCCAGCTGACCCTATTCTGGCAGAAGTTGTTGCCAGCCCCCCCTCCTCCCTTCCCCCCAGCCCCAGCCCCCCTCTCTTCGCTCCACGACCTTCCAGTTCACAGCCCAGCCCCCCCTCCTCCCTCCCCACCCAGGCTGCCCCAGCCACCACCTCATCGCCCTCATCCAGAGCCAAGGTCTTGGGACCCGCCATCGCCATCCCCATAGGCCTGGCCGTCCTGGCAGGTCTGGCCGCACTCACCTACTTGGTCAGGGGACGGCTCTCACAGAAAGCGACAGGGGAGACATATGCAGCCCCTCCTCACATGCAGGCATCGACAGTCATGGTGGTTAATTCATAATTTAAAAGACTTACAGCTGTCGCTAGATGGTGAGATGTCATGAATGTTGCACAAACAGGCTATAGCTGGATAGAAAGATCCCTTTTCATTACGACATAACCTCCCTTGACCATGGGCCTGTTCCCAAGTTCTTAGCAATTCAAATGCTCCATTTGCTCTCAACCGCTGCACTTTTTGGCATTCTGCAAAACTGGCTGGCGCGATGGGCGTTTTGACCCCATACGATTCTCCTGCACACCTGTAGATGCTTGGGGAGCGTCTCAGCAGCGCAAATGGACAACCAGCGTCGGACATTTCCCCCCGGGTCATCGAAACCTGTCGATTTTGGTGCCGTTTCCAATGCGGGGGAATGGGGGAAAGGGGAAAGGGGAAATGCACTTTTCCCTTCCCGTTTCCAATGCGGGGGAATGGGGAAAAACTGGAGGTTTAGTCCGTTGGTGTCGCAGGCCGCCGTGAGCTGGAGAGGCTGCCAAGCCCCATCCGTCTCCACGCACACGAAACCCGCATTTGCGAAATGTACGCGTTTAATGATCGCCGTCGGCGCGAGGCGGAGGCTGAGCTGATGATCATGATAGCTGTGGCGCAGTTGGAGGAGGAGGAGGCGGAGGAGGAGGCCAGGTCAGTCAGCCACCACCATCACCACGACCACTAACTCGACTACTAACACGACCGCTTCGCCCACGACCTCAGGCCGTACGATCGCATATGCCCTTACTGGAAGCGGCCTCGCTCTTACAAGGCACTGTACCCCAATGTATTGGCTTCGCTGGATCCACAAGTCTACAACATGGAATTCCACTTGCCCAGGTATCAAAACAATGGTGAGCCGGTGCATTGCCAATGTCACCATGGCTATGTGGGACCGTTTGTCACATCACATCAGCCTGCCACGCACAGAAGCGGATTGGCAGGCCACTGTCCTTGAGTTTGAGCACATCAGCGGCTTGCCACAGATTGTGGGTGCCCTAGACGGCTCTCATATTCGCATTGATCAGCCAGACAATGTGGGGCATGCGTATTACAATCACAAAGGCTTTCAGTCCTTTGTGGCACAAGGCCTTGTCAATGCAAGGGGCAAGTTCATGGATGTGTATGCAGGGCACCCTGGACGTACACATGATGCACTTGTGTTCCCACACTCTCCGCTTGCTCGCCAACTGTCAGATGATGGCAGTCATCTAGCCCAGAGCCTTGCAAGGGGGGTACATGTGATTGGTGGAGTGGAGGTGCCCCGTGTGATTGTTGCAGATTCTGCATATGCCACACGTCAGTTTGTGGTGTCGTCTTTCAAGACGGGCATTGCAAGGGATAACGCAGCCAAGGCACGTTTCAACACCATGCATTCCAAGGCACGTGTGAAGGTTGAGCATGCATGGGGCTGGGTGAAGAACAAGTTCCAGTGTTGCCGGCTAGGCATTAGGACTGATGTGAAGGTTGCTGTCATGGTGTTCATGTGTTGCTGCATATTGCACAACATCTGCATAGATCATGGCGAAGCAGTGCCAGAAGGGGTCGATCCCGACGCCATCCAAGATTACGAAGCTCGTCTAGCTGAAGATGGTGCGGGTGTAGATCCATTCCCAGAGGAGGAGCAGGCACTTGGCGGACGAGCTAGGCCAGCTGATCTTGTCCAAGGGGAGCGCATTAGGGAGGCTCTTGTGATGCTGGCTGAACAACGTTAACTGCATGCATGAGTTGAGACTGATCTTCCCAGTGTAAATACCTGGTGTGCGTTGATACCTGGTGTGCAGTGTATTGTAAAACATGTTGTTGATGTTACATCAGGCAGTCTGGCTGAAGTTGTCCTTCCTCTTGAGCAGCTCCGACGCAGTCCTGTGGGCTGCTACAATATTCATCAAGTGCTGGTCACGCTCCAGAGCTCGTGAGCCTGGCTGCGAGCCATCTGATTGCGAGCCATCTGACTGCCTGCCATCTGGCTGCGTCCCATCTGGCTGCGTGCCATCGAACTGCCAGCCATCCAGTTGCGAGCCATCTGGCTGCGTGCCATTGGGTTGCCAACCATTGAGCTGCGTGCCCACGAAATTCCCCAACATGTTTCCCCTGAGCGCTTTTTTCCCGCGGGGTTCGGGGGGGGGAGCAAAAAGCGAGAAGGGAATGGCAGTTAGGGGACAACTACCGCCATTCCCCTGGGGAAGTTTCCCCACGGCGCAAACGGACAGGCAGGGGAACGGCAGTTGGACGGCGGTTACAGCGAGGAAAAAACATTCCCCCGCTGCGCTTTTCCCCCATTCCCCTGTTCCCCTCCGAAAAATTCCCCAGCATTGGAAACGGCACCTTTTACAAAATCGATGGGGTCATCAAAATAGGATCAATTGTGGTCGAAGCTGCCGACCGATGGGCTGAGACGGGCGAGACCGCAGACAGCATGTCGGGCCGAGGCAACGAACACCCTGATGGGGTGATGTGAACCCATGCAACACGGTATCTATGCAACACGGAGCTGGCAGGAGGTGCAACCAGGAGCTGGCAGCCAGGAGGAGCCAGGGGCAGCCAGGAACAAATCGCAGCCAAAAGCGTAGCTACGAGCAAGCCAGGCGTCGCCAGCCAGCAGCCATAGCAAGCATGCGACCAGGTTGAGTGAAAGGAGCAAGAGGCAGCGAGGAGAAAGAAGGCAGCCAGGGGAAAGGTGCGCTGTGAGGAGCAAGGTGCGGCGCTCATCGATTTTGTGGCTCATGTTGAGTGCCTTGTAGCTGAAGAAGAAATTCAGTCAGCGGAAGATTTCCACAGCAGTTCCACAGCAGTTCCACAGCCTACCCCCAGTAGCACCGTGAAGGTACAATGATTATCGACAAATGCAAAGCCTCTAATGAGCTGGCGAGATAGCAACTATTGGTAGAGAATGTGTGTCTCATGTTGCATGGGTTGCTTGCAGGTGAAGTGGATTGGAGGTGGAAGTGGAGTGGAAGAGCCTGGAGCGCAAGAGTCATACAAGAAAGCGGCAGCCATACTGGGGCATGAGGACGCAAGCAGCCAAGAGCCAAGGTGAGCCAAGAGCCAAGCCTGCCCACCTCTAGTCATGCATGTCCTTGTTTGTTGATCACAAACATGCCCCTGGCTTGCTGCAGGTCTAACCGTCACACTCCAACCTCTTGGTTGCTTTCCCCGAACCCTACCCTGTCCCATCACCAACACCCTGTCCCATCACCATCACCAACAAGCCTCCTACACCCCCCCTCCCCCCCTCCCCCTCACTTCCCCCGACATCATAGTTCCCTCCATACCCTTCCCAGCAGCCAGGAGCAAGCCCCATCTTCTCCCTCTTTTCCCTGCTTAATCTCATTCCTCTTCTCCCTCTCGTGCCTGCCCTCTCTTCTCCCCCTTCTCCCTCTTCTACCTAACCCCTCTTAATAAGTGGCTAACCGCCTGCCGGTAGGTGGCTGACCCAGCTTAGCCCAGCCCAACTGGCCTCCTGCCCCTTCCTCCTTCCTTACCCCCTTCCTCCTTTCCTCTGCTGTCCTCTGCACGTCCGCCACCCTGTCTACTTTCCCCCACCCCAGCGGGCTGCGTGGAGCGGGAAGCCTGGAGCAGGCAGCCCGGAGTCGGCGCTAGTAGTAGCAGCCAACCTAGCCCTCTCCAGCCATGCCATGCCCATTCACCACAAGGGGACAGCCAAGCCAAGCCAAGCACTTGGGTGGTTGCCAGGCCGTGCTTGTTATGCTCATTGTGCGACATGGCTTGTTGGAGGTGGTGTGGTGTGGTCTCACCTTGGTGTGTTAATCTTGATGTTATTGTTTTTGTTGTTGTGTTGGGCTTGGTGTTATCGTTGGTATTGGTGTTCTGTCACATGTTGCGGGGCACTAGTGCATCGATGCATGTGGTCAGCATTCCGTAGGAGCAACCATGGCGCGCAAAGGCTGAGCGTGGGAGTGGAGAGGGTTGGGTTGACCAGGTCAGTGACCCACACAAGCATTAGTTATGTAGTGGTACACTTCATACACTACATACCCCTTTACCAACTACCACCACCCCCTTACCAACTCCATCACCTCCAAGACACCCCACGTGCTACCCCACTCAGCCGCCTCCTCCTGACATCCACTAGATCTGTGACATTACAGCGATAATCAAGAAGTGTTGGCATACCATGGCTTTAGTGCATTGCATGGGTGCAAGACTTGCGACATGGCTGACTGCACGGCATGGCATGTTCTTTTTGGCAGGTTACCTCCTCGGGGTTCCAACCCAACCCGTCTAGCATTGGCACAGATGAAGCCCAACCAACAACGGAATAGAGCTGAGCCCACAGGGCGCACCTGATAAGTACGAGGGCACTAGTGAGGGTGGGGGGGGGGTGGAAGGGTTCCGGGGTGGGCTAGTCAGCACTATAAGGCAAAGTTAGGTCACGCCAAAGTATGTTCCCACATGCCTACTGAATGAAATGACGTGCTTTCTTCTCCAACAGCTGTGTAGTTGAGTTAGGAACAAAGTTGACACGAACTTTGGAAAGTCACAGTGGTCGGCTCACAACAAGCCGGTTTGTGCAAGGGGGTCCCTTTTTCTGTATGGCTGCACACACGCAAGTTAGTGCACAACTATCGATTTTGAGGGGTTTTTTTGTCAACGATTCGCCTTGGAATGAGACTTTTGTTCCATGGCCACCAACATCCTGAATAATCTCGTAGTAATTAGTGAAATTCTTGAATTATATGGTAGGTATCCCTTCTTTAAGCTACTCCTTGTTCAGTCTAGTAGTATTATGTAGTAGATAGTGGAAGCGCCGGTAGTTTTAGGCGCCCTAAAAACGCGAGGCCGAGGCGCTGGAGCGTAACAGCTCGAGACCGAAGCCAGCAGCCGCGGAGCGTAGCGACCCGCGATCGCTTGCGCCGCTTACCAGTAAATGCGCAGTAACTCGCAGGTGCCAATGTGACAAACGCTATTGAAGACGGTGCACTGCTGAGCGAGTATTTGCATGAAGATTACAAACCCCATGTTGGGAACGGCTGACTGCATGTAGGGTGTGTCCGCTAATATTAGTTCCGAGCCAAAAGTGGCGTATCAGCTAATAATAGCGCTAATATTAGCTCAAGCGGCGTGAGCCGATACCGGGAGCTAATATGAGCTGATAAGAGCTCATAGGAGCTCATAGGAGCTTCCGGGAGCTGATAAGAGCCAAACGGGAGCTGATTTGAGCTAATACGAGCTTGTACGAGTAATTGGGAGCTCATATTAGCTCATAATAGCTCATATTAGAAACTAATATTAGATGGGGGGGGAACCACCCTAACTGCATGGGCCGCTGCTGCTGCTGCACTTGGGCGGCTGCTGTTGCTGCCAGCTGCATGGGGTGGGGCTGGATGAGGGGGGAGGGGGCGAGTGTAGTGTTTACACTCCGGCAAATTAAGGCCTGGCTGGCTTGGAAAACTTGAGAGTTCAGTTCTGAAACTTGGTATGTAGGCTGCTGTGACCTGGGGGAGTACAAGACTCTCTTGGGCCAAAGTGTAATTATCAGTCGTTGGGGAGTTGCTGGACCAGGTGTGGGGCTGTGACCCTGATTTTGGCTAAGGGAGTTGGCACCGAGTGACCAAAGTAAGCTTTCATGAAATGTGAGTATGAGCGATTGTAAAGGATGGTTACAGCTGCCCAACTTAGTAGGTGGCATGCAAAAAGTCCCAGCCAGTGATGAGCTATGGCCCCTTGTAGGTGACCCTGCGCAGGGTTTAGTGACCCTCTTGCCCAAAGTGGGGGTGACTTGACCCTCCGCAGGGTCAGGTGTGACCCTCCGCAGGGTTTTGTGACCCTCCGCAGGGTTAGACGTGACCCTCCGCAGGGTTTTGTGACCCTCCGCAGGGTCAAGTACTCCTCTTGCCCCAAGGGCGGGTGACCTGACCCTGCGGAGGGTCAGACGTGACCCTCCGCAGGTTTTTGTGACCCTCCGCAGAGTCACCGTTGCCTCACTTTCCTAGGCATTCCTGACCCTCCGCAGGGTCAACTGTGGCTCACGACCTAGGCAATCCTGACCCTGCGGAGGGTCACCTGTGGCTCACGATTTCAGGTCTGAAACTAGGTATGTAGGCTGCTGTATTATTGAGGAATACATGTCTCTCTCGGGCCGAAGTGTAAATCTCAGTCGTTGGGGAGTTGCTGGACCATCATGTTGCATATAAAACATTATGTTGCATGGAGGCTGGCATGGAGGTTTCGCAAAGGAACCGCGAAGGAAGCGAAGGAACCGCGAAGGAAATCAGGTTGCCCCGTCAAGCTGGCATTAGCAGCCAGGAGCAGCCAGGAACCAAGCTATGCAGCCAACCTTTTCCTGCAGATAACATCGCAGCCAGGCAGCCACTCTCGCTTGACACATCGCAGCCAGGCAGCCACATTGCAGCCACGTTCCATAGCGGCCAACCTCCCAGCCAAGTTTGCAGACACGTAGCACAGTACTTCGCAGCCACCCTCGCATGCAGCTAGCGGCCCTCAGGCCTCGCAGACGTAGCAGCCAGCCTCAAGATCGCAACGCAGTACAACTCAACTCATCGCAATTTATCGCAGCGCAACATTTAACGCAACGCAACACCTCGCAGTGCACTGCAATGCAACGCTTCGCAACACCTTGCAATAGCACTGACTGACTTACAACATGTCACCCTCTTGCCGCAGGTCCTCCTACACATCCCCTCCCTCCCCCACTTTCACCACCACGTACCCTCCCCATTGCAGCTCGTCCCACTACAAAGGTCCTCCCACACATCCCCTCCCTCCCCCACTTTCACCACCACGTCCCACTACAACCTGGAGCAACCTCCCCTCCCCTCCCCTCCCCTCCCCTCCCCTCCCCTCCCCTCCCCTCCCCTCCCCTCCCCTCCCCTCCCCTCCCCTCCCCTCCCCTCCCCTCCCCTCCCCTCCCCTCCCCTCCCCTCCCCTCCCCTCCCCTCCCCTCCCCTCCCCTCCCCTCCCCTCCCCTCCCCTCCCCTCCCCTCCCCTCCCCTCCCCTCCCCCGTCTCACCTTCCCTCCCCCGTCCCCTCCCTGTCCCTTGTCTTGGTGTTTAACACTTGCGATGGTGGTGTCAGCCTAGCCTGCCCTGTTCTGGTCATGCATGTTTGTGTTCATCAGCTTGCTAGCAAATGTTTGCGTGCAGATGTCGACAGCTGGTGCATGACAGGTGTAGCAAGGACAGGTTTAAACAAGGAGCCAGCATGGAGTCAGCAAGGCATGACATGGAGCAATAGTGTAAGTGGCCAGCCCCTGCACATGAGTGCTCGCCAATGCCCAGCCTAAGTGCAAGGTTGCCTCTTGTTGGCTGCAGGTCTGATGGTCGAACTACTGCCCATTGCCCCCTTGCCCCTTCCCCCTTCCCTCCCCCGTCTCACCTTGCAGCCTTCCCTCCCCCGTCTCACCTTCCCTACCCCACCTTGCAGCCCTTGGCGTAGCAGCCTGGAACGGGCAACCTGGAGCGAGCAGCCTGGAGCGGGCAGCCCCCTCCCCTCCTTCAGCCCAGCCCAGCCCAGCCCAGCCTGGAGCCCTGGTGTTTGCCCACAGCAAGCATGGCCCAGCAGCCAGGAGTTGGGTGCTATGGGGCAGTAACCGCCAGCCCACCCCATGTTGTTGAAGGTTTGACGGTAACCCTCCTGCCTTTCGGCCCCTTCCTCCTTCCCTCTCCTGTCCCACCACCACCATCACCACCTCCCAGTCCGCCACCCCGTCTACTTCCCCCCTCCCTGAAGGCCAGCCTTGGGCGGGCAGCATGGAGCGCACGCAAGTAGTAGCAGCCAGCCTACTCTAGTCATGCCATGCCCAAGGTGGTGTGGTGGTGTGGTGGTGGTGGTGTTATTGTTGGTGTGGTGTTGTTGTCACTTGTCACCTTATATGAAGGTGTTGCAAGGCGGTAGTGCATCAATGCATTTGCTTGGCATTTCTGTAGGGAGGTGCCGCGGGGTCATGGTGCATCGAGACATGTGCTAAGGAGTAGCGTAGTGAGGTGTTGCGGGGTGTTTGGATGTCGAGACATGTGTTTTGCGGAGGTGTGTCGAGGTGTTTCAACGTGATGACATGTACTTTGCTGTATCTTTGCGAGTTGTTGTGAAGTGTTTCAGCGTGGAAACGTATGTTTGGTAGTGCCTAAGCGAGGTGTTGCGAGTTGTGTTAACGTTGAGACATGTGCAAGTAATGCCTAGGAAATGAGCCAGCTGTGACCCTCCGCAGGGTCAAAAATGCCTAGGAAATGAGCCAGCTGTGACCCTCCGCAGGGTCAGAAATGCCTAGGAAATGAGCCAGCGGTGACCCTCCGCAGGGTCAGAAATGCCTAGGAAATGAGCCAGCGGTGACCCTCCGCAGGGTCAGAAATGCCTAGGAACTGAGCCAGCTGTGACCCTCCGCAGGGTCAGAAATGCCTAGGAAATGAGCCGGAGGTGACCCTCCGCAGGGTCAGAAATGCCTAGGAAGCGAGCCTAGCGGTGACCCTCCGCAGGGTCAGGCCTGACCCTGCGGAGGGTCACACTGACCCCGCGGAGAATATGTGCGAACCTGCGGAGGGTCACACTAACCCTAACTGAAACCGCGATTACAGCTCAACCACTTCGAGTTAGACGGAGTTATTGACGGCGATGGGTCGCCCTTGCGATGGGCTATCCGCGGTATACCTCAACGGAAACTGCCGTCTCGGCCTTAATTACCCGGAGTGTAGGTGTATGAAGTGTTGGGTTTTCCGGGATGTTCATGGAGTGATGATTATCCTACCATGGTCCATGGCACATGGGAAGCAAGCGGTGCAATGCCCAGGTTGACAATCGCCAACCCCCAAAGCCTGAGAAACCTGAGAAGAGAACCTACTTACCTCAGCCTTCCCCCATTGACCCGGGGGGTGGGCTGGAAAGAATTTACCACTAAAACCATCGACAGTGAGCAGCTCCTCACCCTCACGGAAGCTGACCCTGCTAAGCCCATTTGACAACAAAATACTGCTGGCCTACGGATACTCCAGGCTACACGATACCTCCACAACAACTCAGCCCTAACAGAATCAACAACAAAACCGGCATTGGAGCCATGGTCCTTTCCAGCGGTACAGCCAGCGTCTGTCGCACTCCATTGCGCTGCTGCACCACCATTGCTTGGTTCTCCGACTGTTTCTCCGACTTGAGGGCCCCTGTGGCAGCCAGCAGCTCAAGTCGAGCTCCAGCTCCAGTCCAGGTCCGATCCAGCTTGGTGCTCCTCACTAGTCCCTCCCTCAGGCCCCTCACTCTCCCCTTAAGAAGGCCCCTCATTCTCCCCTTGGGAAGGCCCCTCACTCTCCCTTGAGAAGGCCCCTCACTCTCCCCTTAAAGAAGGCCCTCACTCTCCCTTGAGAAGGCCCTTTACTCTCCCCTTGCGAAGTCCCCTCACTCTCCCCTTGCGACGTCGGGACGCGCTTGAGCTCCACCACATCAAACACCATGCCTGACTTGTGGTTGTTCACGATGTTCCACAGCCGCGCATACAGTGTACAGCTTTGGCCAGGAGGCACATGCACCTGGCCCACCTGGAGCATACAGGTGCACAGACCCTCATGACGTCAATGACGACTAAGCGCAGCAGCAGTAGAAGCAGCCGCCAGCAGCAGCTGTGTCAGCTGTAGCAGCAGCACAGTCGTAGTGACCACTAGCACCACGACCCAGCTTGTCTTGTGCATCAGCCATTGGCCTGACCTGCAGCCACACCCAGCCACTGCCCTTAGCAGATCTTGCCACCTCCTGCAGCTCCCGAACTGAGAAGTGGCGGTACAGGGGCAGGCCCTGAACTGCCTGGCCGTGACTGGCATGCTGGCCTGCCCGGCTGCTCATGTTCTGCCTGCTGATCAGTGGCAGATGGGAGGTGGCCTCGCCAGGCCTGCGGGCGCCGTGAAATGAACAGCTGGGCAACAAACAAGCAGGCAGGCATGGTAAGCGTGCTGCAGAGATGAGCCCCACCCTGCATCTCTCAGTCAGGCAGCTGTGTCCGCCCAGCAGATGCTCTGTCTGCAGCCAGCCTCAACTTCCCCTCAGCCACACCAAATATGCCACCCCTATCCATTAAGTTATCAATCTTCAGCTTGCCGTCATCTTCAAAGCAAGGCATTGCCCTGCCTTCCCACCCCTTACACTCGTGTGGCCTCCACTTCAAGGTCAGCTTCCAGGCTAAAGAACAGTGTCTTCAGCCTGCCCCACCCCACCCCACCCCACCCGGCCCCGCCCACTGCTTACCCCCGTGTGCCCTGCAGTTGAAGGTCAGCTGTGATTTCAAAGGAAGGCCTGCGCATGAACTGCACGCGCCAGGCCAGCAGGTAGTCCCCTGGTGCCACCGCTGCAGCCAGGCCACAGCAGCGGCAACACCCTCAACACACACCGCACACAGCTGCCAGGTGCCTGGCAGGCAGCTCCCGACACAAGTCATGTCAGCCATGTTAGCCATGTCAGCAGTTTCTCCAATGGAGGAGGGAGCAGTCAGGTAAGCAGTGCCTGACACACTGCACTGAACCAGCTCCTGGACTTCCAAGAATCAGCCCTGACTCAGCCCTAAAACTTCCATATACTGATGCTGGCGGGGCCATGTCAGGGGCAACTCAGCTCTGTGTCGATCTTTTCACCAGCCGAGCAGCAAGGCAGGTGGCCTGGGCTGTACCCTGGCTGTGCCACCTGGCCATTGCGCGTCCAGAGCTAGCCACCAGACACTGCTCAGCAAGGCCACCTCAGGGGCAAGGCTGCCGGC
Source organism: Haematococcus lacustris (assembly GCA_030144725.1). Classification (NCBI taxonomy): domain Eukaryota; kingdom Viridiplantae; phylum Chlorophyta; class Chlorophyceae; order Chlamydomonadales; family Haematococcaceae; genus Haematococcus; species Haematococcus lacustris. The sequence goes on from JASKMD010000007.1 coordinate 10,215,610, forward strand.
CAGCCGTACTTGCCTCAGGTTCTTTCCGTCCAGCCCTGCACCACCAGCACCACCAGCAAGGGTCCAGGCTATGCAGGGCGAGTCACTCCATCTGGAATCATGAATAACTCCACAAAAGCCCGGGAAACCCAAGTTGCTTGGAAAGGTCACTATCGTCTTCAAGTACATCGCGCAATGGCTCGGAAGAAATGGAAGGGCACAGTAATGTATCCTTAGAAATGAACCAACGACTGGGTCACACCGGCATCTCGTGACCTGCACTAATGTTGCCATCAAGCATCAAGTGTCCCTGAACCCACTTACAGCAGACCCATTGATCCACGACAGGCAGCCTCAGGCTCGCCCAGTGCAAGAAGCGCTGCTGCCAGGTGGGCACAGGCGGCAGGCTCCCCTCCGCCAGCGCTGAGCTGCGCACATACACGCCGTGCCAGGCCTCCAGTGTGGGGGACCTAACGCAGCAGCAGCAGCAGCAGCAGCACACCACCCCTTTGTTCTCGCAAGACAGCAGCCAATGGCCAATGCAGACTTGCGCAGCAGCCCTTGGACATACAGCCCGGGAGGTCATACGTAAAAGAGTGAACTATTACCGGGTCAGGTGGGTATGAACAGCAGCAGAGGCAGCCAGGAGTCGGCTCCCTTGCAGCCCCATCTCACCACTGGACTGCTGGCAGCTCTGCCACGTGCCCCTTGGTGGAGAAGGCCACCACCTCATCCTTGTTGAGGTAGTGGCGGGCCAGGTCAGCCAGGGACCTGCAGCATACACCAGGGCCAGGGACCAGGCTGACCGGCAGGCTGGTGAGCGGTCTGTGGAGGTGCTGCAACCATCCCTCACATCAGGCTCTCTGCCCTGCCCCTACTTGTACCGGGTCAGCCTCCTATAGCCTGCTGACTTGCAAGCACAACAGAGAATAAGCTGGTGACAGTGGTGCTGTTGTAGCTGCGCCCGGATGCAGCTACCCAGTCAAGTCTGCTTCAGCTTGTGCTGCTGTAGCTGGTGACAGTGGTGCTGCCACTGCTCACACTGCTCCTTAACCCAGTATCCTGCCCCTAGGCGGTGTTGCCGGGCCTCAACTGAACTTTCACCCAGTCAAGTCTGCTGCTCCTGGGCTGTGCCCCAGGCCTCACCTGAAGTCCTTCACCAGGCAGGGCAGGGCCCGGGTCTGTGCCAGGTCCAGTCCAGACAAGAACGTCCAGCCTGGTAGCTCAGGAGGGCCCTGGCCTGCATGCAGCCACCACCAGGACACCACACTCACACACAGCACACTGCCACATGGCGCATCACACAGGACGTGGGGGAGGTTGGGGCAGGCCTGATCATCTGCACACGTTGCCGCATCTTGCTGATGATCAGCACAGATGATGAGCACATGCTGCACCGTCTCATCTGCTCTTGCCCAGCGCCCTGCTGCCACTCTTGCCCCTTCCTCCCACCATCAATGCCAGTCAATTGCCCAGAGCCTGCATCACGCCCATACCTCCCATCACCACCAACCCACCAACCCTTGTGAAGTAGACCCAGAGCAGACCCTTGTCAAGCCATACACTGATGTGTAGCCAGCCACAGCCCTAGCTCAACCTGACCCAACACCAGCACACACCAGCAAGTACTGCTACCAAACTGAGTAACCACCGCCACGTCAAAGCGACGACGATGGCTGCACTTAGCCCACCCTCGGCAATGCCTGACCCCTACCTGCAGGCGATAAGTCAGGCGCTGCTGGCAGCAGCTTGGGGAGGTGAGTCCAGGTGGGCCGCACATAGGTGCCGGTCTGCGGATGGAAGCTGCAGAGCAACACAGCAGCAGCACCCTCACCACCCAAGCACCTAGCCAGCCTGTTGCTAGACTGTCAAGCAACAGCGTCAGTGGAGGCTGGGGTCCCCTGCGCAGCCATGGCCATGCGATGTGCCAGAGCAGCCCCCATGGCAGCAGGGGCAGCAGTAAAGCAGTGGTGCCTGTTGGGGCTGTGCTTGGGCTCAGCCGGTCATCCTGGTTTGCCTGGGTTGGCACAGGGCAGCAGCCAGGAGCTCTATTAGGATCACATGCCACCGTCCAGCCATCGTGACACATGACATAAGCACGTCATTGTGGCACATGACATAAGCACATAAGCACGTAATAATGACATAAGCACGCATAATGACATGTGACATAAGCACATAAGCACGTCATTGTTACATGTATGTGCCACAATGACGTGCTTACAATGACGTGCTTACATTGTTGTCATTGGTACATGCACAATGACGTGCTTATGTGCCGAGCAAAGCTGCCAACAACATCAAGCAACCATCCAGCCAGTGCGTCATGAGCTACGGCATAAGCACCCCATCTAGTTGTTGTAAGGGGGAGGAGGGAGGGCAAGGCGGTTAAGGGCACTCCTGGCTGCCTCCACTGCTACTTGCTCCTTGCACCTTGTGTGCTGCCACTGACTAGGGTGAGCCAGGGAGTGGAACACATCGCCTTCAGTGTAGAAGGCCAGGGCGCCCTGCAAGGTGGAGGGGCAAGGGCAGGACACCTGGCTACCATCATTAGGCACCCCACCAACCCTGACACTCACGCGAGTTTGCGTCATTCTCTGTGTGCCGTGCTTTCACGCATGTGGTCATGCTTTGTATTTGCCGTCCCAATCCCATTATGTGTAAGGAATCATTTCTGATTCATCTGACCGAACATTCACAATACAGCAAGTATCGAGGAAACAATCGGCTTCGTTGTTACTGTGTTGTGATCCAAGTATTGTGAGTTAGTGCCCCAGTACTGCGATCCACTCATCCTCCAGCATGCATGACATATCCCATAACCCCCAATCTTTCAGTCCGCTCCTCGGGCTATGTTCGATCACTGGCTGTGGCATAAAACTCGCAGCAAAGCTGACTTCCATTTGCGTTACTTAACCGAGCCTGCAGCCCGCCCCTTGCTCTGACAACAAGAATGAGAAGATGATTTCAGATCAGGCACAAGGCTGTGCAACCCTGCTGCCACCATCTCGACCTGGCCAGGCCTGACCCCATGCCTCTCCTCACACCCTGTCCCAGCCTTGCTGCCCCCTGAGGCTGTGAACCAGCGTCCCACCTGCTTAGTAGCTGCAGCAGCCACCTCTGCCAGGGGCAGATCCTCCAACTTCTTCCCTTCATTCCCACGGGCCTTCATGCCTTGCACAAACCTCCACCCCTCAAAGTGGTCCGGACTCGTGGTCACCTCTGACGCAGCAGCGGCACAGTGATGGCTTGGCTGCTCATTGCATGGCACAAGTGCTCCTGCCCAGCTGTAGAGTACTCAGTGGTGCCAGCTGAAGCAGCCATCCCAGGTAGGTGAATACGCCTCAGCCCCAGCTACCACCACTCTTGCCCCTGCAGCTGGTCAGTCATGGTTTCCCGCTGCCAGGCAGCAGGGGGCATACCTAGCTGCGACGCTGCGTGTCCAAAACGGCGGGCAGACAGTGAAGACCACAGCCGCTGGTCGGAACACACCGTCCTCCAGAACTTGCTGACCGTGCTGAGCCTGCACTACGACGGATCCTGTCAATAAAGATGGCAGCTTCCTGGCACATCCGTCGACACCCGCTTGGTTCCACACCTCCCGATCGCTTTCTCGTCAAGAGCCAGATGGTTGGCCACAAGGAGCGCAAGGTCAGCGGTGATCAGCGACAGGGAGGAGGGCTCGCTGCCTGCCACCTCCTCCTCCACGCTGCTCATTTTGGGATTGAGAGCCAGGATTACAACGGAGCGTGAAACAGGCGACAGGAGACGCCACACGGGCACCCCCTTCTCGCTCGGGTCACTCAGAAACTAGGAAACTGCTCAACTGCCCACCACCGGTGTTGGCCGTTGAAGGCCGGTGGGGGCCCACCATCGCACATCGCGGGCATGAACACAGGCAGTTGCTTCTCGCGTTTGGGCGACAGGCCTCGCGGCGGACCTTGCAACTTGCACGCCCTAGGGCTCACAGCCCGCAGCACCCCTCGCAGCGGCGCGGGTACGCCTCCTGCTCCTGGTTGGGAGGCCAGGGCCCCCGCACGCTGGAAGCAGCCAGCCAGCATGCACCTCAACTCTAATCGATGCAGTCTAGTCAAGCCAAACCAGCAACCACCAGGGCAGGGACACCTGCACCGGGAACGGTGTGCAAGTGTGGTATCTAGACAGCTAGCATCCAGGTGGTCACCCCCGCCATTGGCCCCGCAAATGTGAGACGGTCTGGGGCGCGAATCTCCGTGTAGCTCGTGACAAAGTTTTGACGCAGCCGGGTGTAACAGGCGTATGCGACACCCACCAGCCGCAAAACACTAGCTCAGATCGGCGCCCGCCCAAGCCTGACCTGTGCCTTCCGCTCCTAAAAGACTCACGCACATCATAAGGCGAGGCTGGCCATCCTTCTACGCACGCCGTAAGCCAACGGCACAAGTGCAGTACGCCTGCTTGCATGTCAGTGCATGGAGCATATAATTTGTGACTAGGCGCACAAGTCAGCCAGCTGGCATCCCTTACCTCACTGACGTTGCGGCATGACTCGATGCAAATACAAGCTGCATCTTGACAGCGCTACATCATCACTTGGCACTATGTTGTCGGGATGGCACGGGATGGCTCTGGCATTCAGGGTTACATGTGCCGTGGTGCCTCAACCTTCTCCCTCAACTTCAGCAGGCACATGTCACGCAACTCATTCTTTGATTTACTTGAAACCCCTCTGATGTTGTTGTGCTTGCACCATGCTTTCAATAGGTCCTTGTTCAGTGTATCAAATTGAGGCATACCAGGGTTGTCCAAGATCATGAGACTAATACACTCTGCGTTTAAAGCAACTTGCCTAGCAGCTTCCTTGTCTAACAGCATGGGCATTGGCTCAAGAGGCATCGAACCACGGCATTGTGCACCACACGGCTGAGGGGGGTTGCTCATGCGTGCACCACAAGCACATGCCGTCATCGACCACATGAGCTCACCATGAGTGTCGGCAGGAAAATACATGCTGTGTTGAGCACGAGACCCTTGTACTGTACCCTTGAAGCTGTCAGCATCCTCATCTTGCTTGTAGCACTCCTTCACCACCCCCTCATCCAACACCAAGCACTCCCTCCTCATCACTTTTGCCCTGTCCCGGTGGGCCTTGCACGCACCAACTTGAGATGCAGGCTCTGTGTGCTTACTATTGAAAGCAGTTGTTAGCTGTTGAGCCTTGCACGTGGCCAAGCCATCATGATCTGCCAGGACCATATCCCTGAGCTTATGCTTCAAGACTCCACCCTCTGAGTCATGCCTGCCCTTGAAGTGGGAGGTGGCACCATACGACCACCACGTTGGCACAGACAAGTTCAGTGCCATGCGACGGTGCTGTTGCAATGCTGGGGTACCTTTGAATTGCCCAGCACAACCATCAGACCACATAAACAACTCCTTCAAGTCCATGCCACCGTTGTGCTTTAAGTGGGCAATCACCTGATACAATGCGGCTTGTGTGGCTGGTGCGCTCTGATCATTGCCATCTGTCAAGACATAGACCGTCTCTTCCCTGTAGGCATCACTGGCAGTTTTAAAATACACACATGCTACAAGGTGTAACGGCGTAGCCGCTGCCTTTAATCTTACAGTGTGAGCGGCATGTCCACTTAGAAATGTCCAACGCAGTGTCTACTATCCACACTCTCGCACAGCAACTGAGCCCAGGTTTAGAACGGGACCCTCGGGAGTCGAACCCGAATGGTGAGCTGGTAGCAGCCCACCATTGACCTCCTCAGTCACTCTGCTAAAGTGTGGTATACGGATACGCATAAGCGCACCGTCACACAAGGATGCCCACAGTGTGTGGGCACCAGTGCTCTGATTGAATCTCTTGTGGCCGCTGCACAGTGAAGCGTTCTGACCAGTCACAGGATATGACAACCCTGCCAGGGTGACTGCTGTGTACAGCTGTCTGGTGCGCCCTAAATGTGGCAAGCTGGTGGTGTGCTATATGATGGTGCCATATGTACTCTGGCAACTGCTGATTCAGCAAAACCAATGCCTCATGCACACTGTGCTCAAGGTACACTAACTCCACCTTTTGTGGACCCTTCTCTTGCTGTTTGGGGGCATATTGTTTCACTAGCAACATGGTGGACCCATCCACACCCGGCTTTAGATGCAACTGCTTGCTTTTGCACATTGAGCAAGACCGACGCATGCACTCTATGTGATGCACACCAGCGTCACATGGGCACATGCACATGGCACGTACAACACTGGCACTGAGAGTGGGGATCTGGGAGGTGGTGGTCTGGTGGCTGAATGCAGCTGCCCCGTGCTCAAACTCGTGATTAGGATCTGAGAATGGTGAGTGAATGTCCTCATCACCGTCATCAATCAATGGCTGGTGCTGGTGCTGGGGGTGGGGGTGGGGCTCTGGGGGGTCCACAAGGCTAGGCAGTTGCAAGAGGCTCTTGTGTTTGGCCAGGGCTTTGAGGAGGAAATTGATGTTGCAGCAAGTCCGGCACACGCACACTTGCCTCTGAGCCTCAGTGAGCTTCTTGACCCATCGAGGCTTCAGTTCCCCAAACAGACTCAGCGCCACTGGCCCCCGTGCTTCACGACAAGGAGTAAAGTTCTCAAAATACTGCCGCCATATCTCCTCCTCTGAGCTGTCATAGTATCGCTTTGTCTCCGTGACAAGAGTCCTCTTCTGGCTTCTGTGCAAGCATGATATGCATGACAAGTCGTCACATGCTGAGCAACTGTCCCCATGCCCCATGCCTACCCCACTACCCCTCTGCCTACCCCATGCCTACCCCACTACCAATCTGCCTACCCCATGCATGCATGCCCATTGCTACCCCACTACCCTATCTGCCTACCCCATGCATGCCAAGCTGAGCAACTCACCCGGCCACCATGCGCTCAGAGAACTGGCACAGGTCCTTCACGGAAGGAGATGGCTTAGTGTAGTCATGCCAAGCCTGGCGTACCCCATCAAACTGCGCCTGGCTGATCCCTGGATTGCCGCGTTGGTCCAAGCGCTCAGTGAAGTACAACAGGCGACCGGTGGGGTCTGTTGTGAGTGCTGTAGCGTTCTCGCTAGCTGCTTGTGCAACAGCCGCTCTGTCCATACCGGAGGCTTTAGCAAACGCTGTGACACGACGCTGCTCCTTCACCTCTGGGGGCACCAAGCGCGCTAGGTTGGCTTTTGCCTGCTGGTCAGCCAGGCGCTGCCCTCCAGCCTTGCCGCAAGTACCGGTCTGGTTCAGGGTTTTCATGCGGGCTAGAACCATGGCACCTAAGATGTGCGAGTCTGCTGGTTGCTCAATGATGCCCTGCTCTTGAAGCAGGCTGATGACGGCAGCCCTGTCACTCCAAGACAGCCGCTTTAGGACACGGGCCACACTGCCCATGTGACACAACACCACCGAGTGGGATGTGGTTGCGGGGCTGGTGGTTGCGTCTGTTGTGAGGGTGAGGTCAGGTGTAGCTGTGGAGGGGGGCTGTGTACGCTGTCGCTTTCGAGAGCCTGTGACAGGCAGCAACATTGGCTGCACCTCCTGCAAGACTGCTCCAAGGCTGCAGGGCTGCAGGGCTGCTGTAGGAAGGGAAGGGTGGGCTGCAAGGAGGGTGATGTGGGGAGGGTGGGGAGGGTGGGGAGGGAGGGTGGGGAGGGTGGGGTGGGCTGAAGGAGTGGCTAGCAGCAAGCGGCGGCGCTTTTGGCTGCGTGCCGAAGGCAGCACTTGCACTTCAAGTGCCTCCTGCTCCTGTGGCACACCAGACTCAAGGTCAAGCACAGCAAACCGGTTGAACAGCCTCAGAGGGGTTCCGGTAGGCTGTGCAGGTGGGCCTGGAAGTGGCTGCAAGGCAGTCAATGCCTGATCCAGCTCACGGAAGTGCTCTTGGAACTGTGCTACCCTTGCAAGCTCCGCCTCATTGTCAAACTGTGGCTGGGGTGCTCCTGGCAGGCTGACTAGCTGCTCTGGCTGGTGGTGGTCGACGGAAGAACACCTGCGCAATGCACATGCACACGTGCAGCATGCAAGGATGCTAGGATGCAAGGATGGCATGGAGCATAGCTGGCATAGCTGGTTGGGGGAGGGCTGGCAGGGTTGGTATCCCACTCACAAGTGAGATTTCACGGTATCTAGGTGTTCCCGCCGCGCCGACGATAAGGGAGAGGGCAGGTGTGGGGCGACCTGAGGGTAGCCTCCAGGTTGCTGAAGGGCACCACATTGCCAACACCTGCAAAACAATAGACACATTACAGACGTTGTAGGCCACTTCATTGGCACCTGACACATAGCTTCAACCACAGCCCTTACTACTTACTTGTGGGCAGTGAAGGTGGGAGGGGGCTGCTGTGGCTGCTGGGGAGGGGTTGGAGGAGAGGGTCGGGGAGGGGAGGGTGGCAAGGGTGGCTGCAGCGGGGGGGAGGGCGGGGGGGAGGGGCAAGGAGACACCTGATCGTGGTGCAGGTCATCCAGCTTTCGGGGCAGGGAGGGGGGAGGGGGCTGCTGCTCCAGGGTCTTGCCATGTAGTGAGGGTGGCAGGGAGGGGGGAGGAGGTGTGGCTGCCGGGGTGGGGAGGGGGGAGGAGGATGTGGAGGGAGGCAGGAGGGGGGGAGGGAGGAGGTGGGGTGAGGTGGGGTGGGGAGGGAGGGAGGAGGGGGGAAGGGAGAAGGGGGGAGGAGGAGGTGGCTGCCGGGGTGGGGAGGGAGGAGGGGGTTGTTGCTTTTGGTGCATCCTGACGCAATCTCTATGCGCCAAGGGGGCAAGCCCTGCACGTTGGCATGCATCTACCACGCAGCCCATCAGCACGCTGGAGCGGCCAAAGACAATCAGGTAGCGGCCGTGGCACGCATCCTCCCCCACTCTCTCAACCGTCACAAACCCATTCCTACTCTTGGCTGGCGATGTGAGTTCACACACAGCACAACGCTTAGCGTTGGGCTCATTCCTTGCTGCTGGATTGCTCCCATAGGGGTGGTAACTTTTGGATGGCATCCTGCAGCAAAATACACATAACCATGTCAGGCCCACATAAGAGACATTACCTATCAAAAACAATGCATGAAAATCAGGTTGGGGACTGCTGTGTGCTTCCCTCAGCTGTTCATGCCTGTCATGCGTTGCGCAAGTGTGCGCGTGAACATCAAACTGACCTAGACAAGGTGAGGTTAATTACAACCTTACTCACCTCTTGCTCACTGATTTCAAGAGCTGATTCCCTTGCTGCACTCCTGCTTGGAAGACCCTTGGGCTGCTGTGGGTTTGATGCTGATCCTCACAACTGCCAAGCACCTGTGGAGGTCAGCAGATTTGGTTGCATGTGTTGACATTGTATGCAAAGCGCACTAAGAAACAGCACCCCGTGCTTACCTGGGATGTAACCGCGAGTTGCCAGTCGGACGGCAGCAAAGGCTGCTCGGCACGGAAATACCTCCGGCCACCAATTCATCTCTCCTGTTGCGACACGCATATAAACAGATGGAGGATGACATTGCGAAGCTAATCATGTCGTCGACACAATGCAGTACAATCGACAAAAGAGGGCCTAACCTGCTAGCGACACCGTTGTGAGATGTAGAGCTAAACGGTGGAAGAATTACATGTAGCGGATCAAAGACGGTGCCAAAAAGTGAATTGCGGGGCCAATGGCGGGGGTGACCTACCAAACAGCAAACACGCAATCATGCAACAACGCATGAAAAATCATAAACCCCGCACTACACAACGTCGCAACCATGATAGTCGGCACTCTATGGCGCGCTTGACGACAACAGTTCCAATCCCCCACCCTAGCTTCTCAATGTTTGAAATATAAGCAAGTTCGGACAAGAGAGGGCAAATAGCATATAGGCCAACATCGTAGCTACACCGCAACACTGGACTACCTACTTAATGGAAATGCCGGAGCCTAAACCCCCACCCCGCAGGCGCATTGCACCTATTCCCATCCAGCCAGCGGTGGAGCCTGAGCCAGGATTAATCAGCAATGGAGCTGAGCTCTGTCAGCACATGCCAGATGTTTCACTGCCCCCCATGCCTGGTCGACGCATGGTGGTGGACCTGTTGTCTTGCAACATCGTGAACTACAAGAAGGTCATAAAGTGTGCTGCTGGCAGTTAGGACCCTCACAACCAGGCACAGGGTTGATTGCAAGGACTGTCACATGTGCGCCACAGGTCTTGAAGAATCACATGCGCAGCCACTCAGCTGGGACAGCAACTCAGCAGCAGGGAAGCAGTCTTCCCCCATCCCCACAGGTAGGTTACCTGACGCTCACTGCACAAGCCGAAGATGAGCCACACGCACTGAGCGTCATCAGCTTCCTACTTCTGCAATGCTTATTGCAGGCCGCTCAACAGGCACATGGCAAGAACGCTGACTTAATCAAGAGGATTCAGGAAAAGTATGTGGTGAGTGCAAGCTGTGCGGTGGCGTCGCCTCTGCAGCTGCCATGAGGCGATGGCAGCGTCAATGCGCGGGGCGCAGGTCCACATGGACGACACAAACTCAGCCAGCCAGAGTGGCCAGGGAGCCAGCGGCAGTGACGGTGCTGAGTCCTCAGGAGCGGAGTCCACGAGCAGTGAAGACAGCAAAGCGGATGTCGTCAGCACAGGCAAACCCGGTGACCCCCAGGTGCGGGAGCAGGGGTGGCCTGCCTGCAGCTCATGACTCTAAACAGGGGCAAGCCAGACGTGTCAGTGGCACCTACTTTGACTGGTGGCAGCCCGCCATTCTCATGTCACACCCTTCCTGTCTGAGCCACATGAATGTGGAACTCAGGTGGTATGTGTGGCATAGCAATGCTGAGGAGCTGCCGCCGCGTAGCGACACGGTTGACATTCTGCAGGCTGTAGCTGTCTGTGCTTAGGTTGCTGCCTAGCTGCAGCACTTGTGCTACTCAGTGTGTTGGAGGAGGATAGGCTGTCAGGGCTGCTCCAGGTCTACCTCGTGCTGGCCTCTCCTTCACCTGGCGATGGCAAGGCCCTGTGAGGTGCTGCTGCAGGGCACCTCTCAAGGCAGTGGCTCGTCTGGCTCTGATGACAGCAGCACCTCTACCTCACAGTCAGGGGGCAGCAACGATGACAGTGCAGGCAGCGGCGGGCAGGAGGATGGGGAGCCAGCCCCTCTCCCAGCTGGCAAGAAGCCCCCTGTGAGAGTCAGAGCAGCGAGGACAGAGGCCTATGAAGCAGACTTCATCGATGACACAGAAGACATCCGTGTGCAACGGCCAACGCAGAAGCCCATATACTCAGGCTTCTACACACACCAGGTGTGACCTGATGCAGTGACAGAGTGACAACCACACCCGTGTCACACCCACGGCACTCAATGAACCTTGGCGCTGGTGCTGAGATACATTGCTGGCAGCTCTTGCTTTTGAATGCAAACCACTGACATCATCAGCTTCATCACGCCTACTCCTTACCTGGTGCAGGCGCTGTGCCCTCACCAACACTAGGAACATGGCCTGAGCTACAGAGCAACATGACCAACATGATCAACATCACCTACATGACCAACATGATCAACATCACCTACATGACCAACATGATCAACATCACCTACATGACCAACATGACCAACATGATCAACATCACCTACATGACCAACATGATCAACATCACCTACATGACCAACATGACCAAGGACAGGCTGCACTGTCTAAACGCCCTGACCTGCAGGGCATCATGACCCTGCCCAGCGAGCCAGAGGAACGTGAGGGGGCTAGACGGCCTGCTGTACCCAGAGCCAGGAGGAAGGTGGTGGACACCGCAGAGCATGCAGTGGTGGTGGCCCCGTCATCGACTCAGCCACGCCAGGCGCCAGGCCCCCAGCCCCCCCAGCAGGTGGCTGCTCACCCCAGCAAAGTGGCGAAGAAGAGGGCCACGGAGGGATCGTCAGAGGTGGAGGTAAAAGAGGTGGGTGGAGGAGGGTGCTGCGTCAGCAGTGCTGGCAGCAAGCATTGGTCGAGTGAACAGTCTGAGGCAGTGATGCTCAGTGCCTGGCTTGACCATGACCATGGCTGCAGCTGACCTTGACTGGCTTGACCTCGACCCTGACTAGCTTCACTCTTCCATGCTGCTGGGATGGCGTGGGATGAGGCTGTCTGACGGGTGTATGCCAGTGGTGTATTGGGTCACGTCTCTTTCTATGTGAGTTATTGTGGGCAACCGCTGGCGCATGCATTGGTTGGGGTGCAGGTGAAGAAGAAAAAGAAGGTGCTGTCACCACCCCTGACGCTGGGCCCCGTTGCTGCCCCAGCACCGCCGCCCAAACCTGCAACAACCCTGGCGCAAGTCGCTGCACTGGCTGGTAAGGGATGCTGCTGCTGGCTCTACTGCTGCCGCCGCTGCTGCTGGAGGTGGTGGTGGTGGTGCTGCTGCTGCGGTAGACCTTTATGAATTCTCAAAGGCATGGAACAAGGCCTAAGGAACAGCATTGAAGAGGGTGCACAGAGAGGGCCTGAGCACAATGCATTCATCGTGTTGAGCCTGCTAACGTACCCGAACCCGTACCCTAACCACTGTCACGACTTCTGTGTAGGAGCTGCCCTTGCCTTCAGGGCGGTTGCTCCAACCCCACAACCAGTCACAGCTTGCGAGTGGTCGCGGGCCACCAGCATACACTCGTTAAGCAGCATAAATGCCCAGCTCACGTTCATTGCAGCCAAGTTAGCCATGACCCACACAGCCTAGAGTGAGTCCCCTCCCTGCCGTTGCTGTGGCCCTGTGCAGGCCGCCAAGCCAGCCGGCCTGCACCCACTGCCACAGCTCGTGCCCAGGAGCCAGTCCCACTGCCGCCATCACTGTCCCCAGAGCCGCCAGCTGCTCCTAAGCCTGATGCAGTGGCGCATGCCAGTCCTACCCAAGCCATGGTGAGAGCAACGGCTGCTGTGGTCCAGCTCCTTGCAGGCTGATATGTCACACACTGGTCACACTGGGCTGCAAGCCTCACTGTGCATGGCAACCTGACATTGGCTGCGCCTGCAATGCCTCCTGCTCTGATCTGTTGTCATGGGGTGTGCGACAGCATGGGAAGTGTGGCAGCTCTGTATGTGCGTAGGCCCAGGGCGGCGTGCGGTGCAGCATAAGGTGTGTGGCCAGGCGGCCACTGTGTCAGTCGAGGTTAGGCCCAGTCGAGGTTAGGCCAAGTCGAATCCTAGTCGGCAAGGTGGACAGCACAGTTGTTCCCCTACTATTACTACAGGGCAGGGGCTGTGTTATCTGTAATCCGAAATGTTTGCATGCAGCAAGCATCCGGTACCACTACGTGATTCACTACCCCAACCCACTTGCGAAGGCCGGGCAATCTATGATGGCATGAAACACATGCTCTGATGTAAGCACACATATGCGGTGCACACATGGCTTGGGCCTTGGGGGCTCGCTCTCGCAGCTTCTTGAACCCCAATGCTGGGTACTCCTTGCCCTGGGCAGGAAGCCTTCCTCGGTGTTGCCACCTGCACAGCTCCAGTGGGCGCCACTTGCTCTCCCCTGCCCGCTGGAGGTTGAGGGCTGCGTTGCAGTCCCTGTCCACCCATTTGCCAGGGTCCCCAGGGGTGGCCTGGGCCAGCCAAGGGCACCACATGAGCCCCCGCACTGGCGCCTCAAACCGCTTGCACCAGGCTGACCGCAACAAGCAGTTCTGTACCTGAACTGCTGGGGGCTTCCAGCCTTCAGGCCTGGTGGGCTTGCTGCTGTCCAGCTCCTCCTCACAGGGCTGGGGGCTGTTCAAGATTGAGCTGACCCTGCTGGTGCGGAACTCATCCACTGTCACCACCTTGCCTGGCACCCTGTCGGTTGGCTTGCCGCTGTTGGGCCTCTCCACCACCTTGCGGCAGGCCTGCAGCACGGCCTTGTCCCCCCACCCACCCCTGGTGCCAATGCCTGCATTGCCAAAGAACACCACCAGCTGCTTGCGGGTGCCCCACTCCTGCTGGGACACGCTGGCTGCCTCCTCCTCCAGCTGCATGGCACACAAGATACACACAAAGCGCATGACATCCTGGGAAGGACTGGGGACATGGGCACCTAGCAGGTCACATGTGGGGCGGTCATCAGCCCCTGGCCCTGTCCCTCCCCCCCTACCCTTGGCACTCCCACCTTCATGAGGTAGGCAAGGTGGACAGCGGTGACATACTGAAATGTTTGTAAGCAAAGGGGATCTTGTTGAGATAGTGCAGTGCATGGAGCATTCGGTTGCCACATTCAATGCAGTGCGTGGGCTCTGAAGAGGCTTGCTATGGCGACCTGGAGCGACTTTTGCTCTTGCTGCTCCTCCTTCTGCTGCAATTTATGCTGCTGCTTGCCTTGTTCATGCTTTGTTCTCCACACCCCTGCATGCCTCAATGGCCTTACCCTCACCCTCACCTGCACCCTCACCCTGATGCCCTGCAGGTCATCCGCTCCTGCGCCCAGCAGCCAACCTCAGCCCGCAAGGGCACCCGGGCCTTCAAGCCCGTGAAGAGCCTGGTGGACTGCCTGGTTGCCAAGCTAGGCGCCCCAGCAGATGCCAACGCCACCGGCACGGTGTCGGGCAGCGGTAGCCCGGCCCCTACGCGTCCCACCCACCTGAAATCCGCCCACCTGAAGCCTCAGCTGGTGTCTCTGGCTCAGGGCCTGATCCGCGAGTATGGCAGCCTGGAGGTGGAGAGTGCAGCCAGCGCCATCGCTGCTGTGGCGTCAGCTGGGCGGGAGCGATGGCCTGAGGGGGTGCCCATGCTGACTGCCCAGCTGCAGCAGCACCTGGACGATGCGCTGCAACAGATCCAGAGCCTGGAGGAGGGCCTGAAGACAAGCCTGGCTAGCTGGGCAGCCAGCGGTGAGCACTGCCTGCACCTATAGGCAGCCGCGCCACTACACGTGCCTGTGCATGCAGCCCTGGTGGTGCCAGTGACAGAGTGGTGCACGCAATGCGGACTGGCTGCCCCTTAAACTGCCCATGGCGGCTCTGCTGGGCATAGGGCTGCTCCTTGCCTTCTATTGCCACCATCAATGTCAGACCGCATTGCCAAGATGGGGCATGAACACACCTCGCCAGCGTTGCTGCAAACCACAGGATGGAGAGACAGAGCTCCTGACAGGATGGTGTGGCAAGAGCTAAAGCACTAGAGCAGCTGGGCCTGCAGCCTTCCCTTGTGCAGTCCCTGGTCCCTTATCTAGTCATTGTCATCATGACATGCCACCCGCCTGTCAACGTTGCTGCAACACACTACCTCACTGCTTTAAGGGCCCCATGTGTCAAGTGTCATGCCTGGTCGATGCGGGTAAGCTGTGCCTCATGGTTTGGCAGGGGCTTGTTATCCAGCTAGTGGGCCAGAGTGGTGCTGCAGGTGATGTTGGGGAGGCTGACCTGCCTGCCCCTGTTGTCGAGAAGCTGAAGGAAGTGGTGCTGCTGCGGCGCAAGGTCAACAACGATGACGAGGAGGCCCTACTGCAGCAGTTCGCAAGCTGGGACCCCCACCGGGTGCGGCATGTGATGGCTTGCATGGGAGCAAGAACACATGATGTTTGCATGCAACCAGGAGCATGGGTGGGGTGGTAGGGCTGTTGGGTGAGGGGACTGACACCTGAGGTATGCAGGTCAGCAGGGCACCTTGTTGGTGCAAGGCGCAGGGGTCAGGGGCTGCTCGGATGTCTCCAGCATGCAATTGGTTCAGGCACTGCTTTACAAACTCCCCAACATAAGACAGGCAGGACTTACTCCCAGCTTGTGAATGTATGTCGTGGATCAGGTTTTGACAGCAGAGCTGTTGCGACGCGCCCTGGACAAGGTGAAACCATCCGTGAAAGGCGCCATGGCAACCAGGGCACAGCCAGCTGCCCCCACCAAGCAGGAGGTGAGGCGCTGAGCCCTCCTTGCCAGGCCGCCGCCCCATGCTCTCCACCTTGCTGTGCACCCAGCTGAGCCTCCACTGGGAGAGAGTGACCTCCTGGGCAGCCTTCACCAGGCCCAGCATGACGCAACACACCTGCCGAAGCCTGCAGCAGCGGCAGCAGCGGCCGCCGTGTGTCGACAGCAGCTGCAGGGGGAGTGAGGGAGCAATGCGCTCCCTCCTGTGCTCACTCGCCCAGCTGTAGCTGTACTTGCAGCATTGCAGGCTGCTTGGATGAGATGGGTGGTGACTACAATCTGAGTTGCTGTCCTGAACACTCGTAGCTCCATACATGTGCTAACCACAACACAACACACAGCATAGGGCAGCGGGGCTACTACTGCAAGTGCTCTGCATGT
Source organism: Haematococcus lacustris (assembly GCA_030144725.1). Taxonomy (NCBI): domain Eukaryota; kingdom Viridiplantae; phylum Chlorophyta; class Chlorophyceae; order Chlamydomonadales; family Haematococcaceae; genus Haematococcus; species Haematococcus lacustris. The sequence goes on from JASKMD010000007.1 coordinate 10,231,803, forward strand.
CGAACATGTTGCCCACCCTTTCCCACCTTGACCGCCTGGCTTGCATGGTGTCGTAGGGTGATGGCCTTGCAGCCGCGCCTCCAAGCGCAGTGGAGGACCTGCCTGCCAGCCAGTATTGCCAGCAGCAGCCAGAAGCCAGCCTGGCACCTAGCGTGGCCTTGGCCAATGCAGCCAGCGTGAGCAGAGCTGCAGAGCGGGTGGAGGCAGAGCTTCTGGGCAGTGAGGCGGAAGAGGGGGCCGGCATGACCGCCTCACAGGTGGCAACAGCTTCACGGCGCCCCAAAGCTTCCGACTTGAATCCAGGCGTAGTGGTTGCAAAGGTAGATGGGGCTTGACAGGCTGCACTGGGAACCACAAGCACCACACCCCAGCTTTGCATGCGACCCTGTGCCTGGAGCTTTCACACCGGACTGCTTGGCTGCCTTGCCGGGCTGCAGACTGACCGTTAACGCATTTGTGCAGGTGGAAGGCCTGGCCAGAGGAGGGATCTCTAGGCTGACGCAGGAGTTGAACATGGCGGAGCTGCAGTGCTACCTTGGTACCATTGGGCAGTCCAAGCAAGGGCGAAAGTTGGACTTGATCAACCGAGTGGCTCAACATCTGGGTCTGGCATCTGCTGTGCCTCTCCCTCCTGAGGCATCAGCTGTACAAATGTAGTGGACCGAGCTACGCTTGCCCCAATGTAGTTAGCCAACAAGTCAAACCTGCTATAAATATCCAGGATTTGCTCGGTGCACTGTAAGTTTCTTGCCACCGACCAAGCTATCCCGTTATCTCTTTGTGCTCCGGTTCATTTGATCGTTGACTTCCGTCCATCATATGGTCGGATAGATACCATTTGCCTAGGATTCAGTATTGTATGCATTCAGTACTGTATGGAAATTCAGCATGTTGAATGCTTCTGACCAGCATGTGCTGCGTCGTGCTGTGCCCCGGTGGTTGCCAATGGCCATGACGCTGCTCAAGACTGCAACGCTGTGCCTATGTTGCTTACATCGATACACTTAAGTTGGCGTCAAGCACAACTCTGGCACGCCTAGGCCCAGTTCAACGTCGCAACTTATCATAAACGTCTCAAGTAAGGACGTGGAAGCTCACTGTGACATGTCCCAGCACCCAAGCGATGGCGCGGGTTCCTCAAGAGGCTCTAGCCGCCCAAACAAGAAGTCAAGGCTTAGCGTCGGCAGAGAGTAGGAACCCTTTCGCTTGCTACGCTCTGGGCCACCTTCTCACATGCAAACGCCCTCTGCTCGCAGAGAAGGGTACAATGTTGGCACAATCAAACAAGTCCGCGTGCATGATTTTATGGTGTGCCTCTAGCCTGTGCAAATGTGGTTGTCTTGGCACACATGAGCACATAACGGTAGTCTGCGGAGAACCCTGCTTGTAGACCTATGTTGGCACAGTGACCATTACACCAGGCCCGAGCCTGAACCTCGTCTTGGGACCCAATGGTGAGTGTGCTGTTGCTAGTGTGCCCCTTGCACTGACGCCACCTGTCATAGGATATCAGACCAGTCCATTGGCCTATAACTGCAGGAAGCGGGAAGTCCTCCTTTGTCTGTGCCTTGTGTGTGGGGCTGGGGGGCAGCACCAAGGTGTGAGCAGCAGCCATGCGGTTAGTTCAGTCGCAGGCAGCAGGCCCATGCAGCATTGTGGTGAGATGCAGCTTGCAGCAACTTCACGCTACTCACGCTGCTGATGTGTGCTCTTCATCAGCTCCTAGGTCGTGCAGACAACCTTGCCTCCTTTGTGCGCCGCAACTGCAACAAAGCGTGGACAGAAATCACGCTGAGCGGCGGAGCAGGACGGCCCGACATTGTGATACGCAGGTCAGGGTGGCAGTGCTCTCCCATTGGAATAGTAGGCTGGGTCAGCCCACACTACCCATGGCATACCCCTGTTCTGGCTGCACCCTGTCCACTGAAGTGCTCGCGTCATGTGTGTGATATAGATTGGAGTGGGCAGTGCTGACAGTCAGGGCCAGAGCTAAAGAGACAGCTAGCCTATGTGCTCTGGAGCGTTGGAAGTCGCAGAGGGCAGCTGGCTTATCTTAACCCCACACCTGACTTGTAGCCCACATCCATCCCAATGCATCCAATTGTGGTGATGCAGGCTTAGAGACATGCTGTGGCATGGCTGTACATCACCCTGCTTCCCAGCTTTCTGGCAGCCAACTTGGTTCTGTTGCGTGCATGGGTGGCTTTTCCTGCTCTTGCAGCCCGCTTGGGTGGAGGTGCAGCAGCGGGCCAGCAGCACCGGAGCGGCACATGCTGACCGGCTGTTCTGCTGTGGCCACTTGCTGTTGTGTGCAGAGACATCAGCATCACATATTCAAGGGGAGAGGACGGAAGGCCTAAGCAAGGCTACGAAGCACAGTTTCAGATCAATGGTCGGTGCAGAACACTGTGGCATTTGATCACTTACCAGCTGCTTTGCCTCGCTTCCGCCATGCACATCATACCATGGCTGTATGTGTGCATGGGGTGCTGTGGGTGCTGCAGCTGCGATGGGCAGCAGTGCCATTGGCTCTTGGTGTGCCCTTGTTTGCTGAGTCATGCGCAGGGGGTTAATGACCCGAGTCTTCATCCTCCCCTGGCAGGCTGGAGGTAAAGCAGCAGGGCAGCCATACCCCCAGTGCCCCCACTGCACCGCAGGCGTGAACCGGCTGGTGCAGGACGTGCTCAAGCAAGTGCGCAGCCTCAACATTCAGATGGACAACTTGTGCCAGGTGCCTGACATTGGGGAGCTAGCTAACTAACACTAACCCTAACCCTGTGCCAAGTGCCTGGCCATGAGTCACAGCACAGCTGCTAGAGCCCACCAGGGGACCCCACCACTACTCAGCCACAGCGCATCAATTTCCATGCCCCACCACCTTTCTCCCTGGGCCCTCACATCCATGGCTTGCATCCAGCTGCGAGGGTGCAGGCTGCACACTGGACCCTGCTGTTAGATATGCCCACTGCTCAAAGCACCTTGACCTCACCCTTCCTCCTTACCCTCCTAGCCCTCCTGATCCAGACCTTCATCCTCCTCCTAATCTCCCTTACCTGACCCTTCACCTCATGCTCCTGATTTCCTGGACTCTGACCTCCCCCTGATGCCCCAAACCAAATCTGTTGCCCAGCACCTCACCATGTTTTTGCTGTGGCCCTGCAGTTCTTGCCCCAGGACAAGGTCGCAGAGTTTGCAAAGATGGATGCATACGAGCTGCTGATTGCCACTGAGAAAGCAATGGGGGACTGCCAAATGTACAATCAGCACCAGAAGCTGATAGCAGATCGTATAGCAGTCAAGGAGCTGCAGCAGGTGATTGGCAGAAGCTGGGGCTTTCAGCCCTGAAGCCAGCTCCACTTCCCTGGTCACCTAGCTGCCTGCTGTCAACCACTGCTCAGCTCCTGCACTGCGCATCAGTAGCAGCCAGGGTTGGATTCTCGCGGCACAGACAGCAACAATGTCCCAGCACCTGCCTGACGTGCTGTAGCAGGCCAGCTGAATCTGATGACATGTTGTGTTGGTGGACAAGCAGCAGTTGTGGGTTGGGTTAGGCCCTTCATGCCTGTGGACAATGCGGGCTCACACCTCATTCATGCTCCTCAGCCTGTCCCTACTGTTGCGGTGGGACGAGTGCCTGCAGAACCGGCAGCGCCAAGCCAACACAGTGCAGCAGCTGAAGGCGCAGCAGGAGGCTGACGGTCGGGAGTACCAGCGCTACATGCAGCGGGAGAAGCTGCGGGAAGAGGTGCGTCCTGGAGCGTCCTATTCTTATACATGGAAGATGCTGGTTAATGGTATGGAGTGCACCACAGGTTGAATGCACACATGCAGCATCTAGCATCACACAGGTGCGGGCTGTCTGGCCATGTCACAGGCCTAGCTGCCCCAAGGAAGCTGCTGGCATGGCTGCTCATGCCCTGCTCTAGGTACATCTGTCTGTTCACCTGGCACCTGGCACCACACATTGTTGCACTCCCCTGCCCCCACAGGCCAAGCTGGCCACCATCAAGCTGCTGTGGCTGGATTTCAAAGAGGCAGCTGAGGATTACAAGGTGCGGGAGCGGGAGTACAAGGAGGCCAAGGATGCGCTGGTACGCTGCATGAAGGAGGAAGAGCAGGAGGCAGCGCCTAGCCAGGAGCTGGATGGACGTGAGGCTGAGCTGAAGAGACAGCGGGAGGTGGCTAGGAAGGCGGTGGTTGCGGAACAGACAAAGGCGCAGCGGCAGATGGAAGAGTGGGACAAAGCGCGTGGCAAGCTGGAGGACATCATTGACCAGCTAACGTGGGTGCAGGGGCTGTGTGAGGGGGTCCAGGAATATGCCCAGTCAATGTCATTACCATCATCATCATAATCACTACTACATGCCTTTTGCCTGCAAGTAATGCTGCCGCACGCATAGTCAGCTGTAATATGCCAACCTCTAGGCATGCCTAATGCGGGCACACCTTACCGTATGCAGCAAAAGTCAATCCTTCTTTGTCAATCCTTGCGTGTGCTCAAGGTGCTTGGGGCGCCCTCTCAGGGGCAGAGGTGCACCACAACTGTCCATACACCTTTGTTGCCCCCATCACCATGACTAAGGTTCTGATGGAACACTCCTGTTCATGCCAGACAACAGCTATACGAACCAGGAAGCCTCTTACATAATGCGGTGTACTGGGCAGGGTGTCATGCAGGGCACTGCAGCCCTACCTTCGCTGTGTTTCACAGCAGTGTCACTGATGTACGCCCTGGCTCGGACCCTGTTGCACTTCTTGCAGGCGCCTGCAAGAGAAGAGCACTGCCCGTGCCCGTACCTTGTTACAGTTGAAGGCCAACATCACTGCCACGGAGCAGCAGCTGGCGCAGCAGCCTACTGGCATCAGCGCTGAGGTGCTGCCTTCTGCCTGTGCTGCCGCACCACTGCCACACGCCATGGCCATGGGGCTTGCGGGTCAAGGGTCGTCGCAGTGCATCAGATGTTTGTTCCACACTGAACCACGTTGCTCCGTGAAGTAAACCACCACCACATGGCTCAAGTTGACAGACATGGCAGCAGACGGCATCACTGCCAGCATCGCTGCAGCACAGTGCAACAGAGATCTAGCCAGCCACATGTAATGAACTGAGTAAGCTGCCACATGCTGGTCTGGGGGTGTGCATACCCATGGGTGTGCTTTGCACATGCGCTGCGCCCTTTGTTGGCTACAGAAGCTGGAGCGGCACAGGCAGCTGCGGCTGGAGCACAATACGGCTGAGCAGGAGGCTCGCTACGCAAAGGAGCGGATACAGGGGGTGCAGGAGCAGGTTCATGCAAAGCAAGAGCAAATTCGCCGCCTGGACAGTGAGTGGTGCTCCGGCTGCAGCTGTAGGGCATGCCTCCTCCTGCCTCTGCCCGCCTTGATCCTCACTGCTGCCGTGTGACTACCAGCACAGCGTTCTGTATTGATTGCTACAGTAGCTGCTGCTGCCTGTGCGTTGCAGTACGCCTAGAGCAGTTGAACAACACCCGGCTGCAGCGCCTGCGGCAGTGTGAGAGCGCCAACCGCCATCGCACCCAGGGCCTGTCAGACGTGGTGGCCTTCATTGAGGCGCAGAAGCTGGCAGGCAGATTCAAGGGCCCTGTCTTTGGGCCGGTAGCAGTGGAGCTGGTGGTCAATGACATGGGCAACCGCTCGATTGCTGGCTATGTTGAGCAACAGTGCTGGTCCGGCATGTTCAACTTTGTAGTCAAGTACAGGTACGACACCAACCCCATGGTCGCCAATGTTGCAGCACAGCGAGGGGGAAGGGCACAGCACCATGACAGGTTGAAGTACTCTTTAGCCCTGCCTTGTTGTCTAGAATGGTGGTGGTGGTAAGTGTGTGGGTGCCAGGTCCTAGACAAGCCAGCAGCTTGGCATCCCTGTCAGGTCTGCATGTGACAGGTCAGCGCAGGGCCCATGTGCACAGCCAAAGCTCCCATGCACTGCCTCACGCACACACCACAGTGGGTGGTAAGAGAGGGACTAGGCTCCAGCTCCTGCAGCCTAAGTGCCTTTGTGTCCTTTCCCTTGTCTGTCATCGTAATCACATGGCAACCACCTTGTTGGCATGGCTGCAAGAGACACACTCCTCACATTTTGCTTGCCTGTGCTGCTGCTGGGCGGCAGGGAGGATGAAGAGCTCATCAGCTCCTTCATCCGATCCAGCCGCCTGAGCTTCACTGTGGCAGCAGTGGGCAAAAACGAAACTGAACCGATCCACCACCCCTGCGGAGATCCCAGCCAGCTGGGGTGAGCCCAGCCATCTCAGCTCTGAACCAGCTGGACTGCTGCGTGCCCTGGCCCCAGCAACTCGAGCTGCCCTGTGATGCACTACGGCCCGCTAGTCTTGTCTCTAGACCAGTGGCCTGGTGTGACTGGCTGTGGATGAATGCGGTGTGAAGGAGTGGCTGCGAGCAAGGGCCTCTCTTTAGTGACCATTGAGGTTGCAGCAAGGGCAGCTTGCTATGCGGAGTCCTGTGCTGCATTAAGGGCTAAGGGTTAAGGGTCCTGTGCTGCAGCAAGGGTCCAGCGCTGCACTCATGGTTGCAACGGGTCACTGGCTTGCTCTGCAGGCGGTTTGGCATCAGCCACACTCTGGACCAGGTGATAGAAGCTCCCTCCTTGGTCAAGCACATGCTGGCTGACCTGTGCGGCATCAACAGGTAAGGCACCGGCGGTCCTTGACCTCGCAAGCCCGACCCTCCCACTGCACCCAATGCACTGCCACTAGTGCTCTCCCACCTTTGCTGAACATTTGCCTCCGGGCCACCACCCACATCCACCCCTTCACACTGCCCACCACAAGCAATCAAGCAACCAACTTGTGCAGCTGCGGGGTACAGCATCACCATCACCACTACTGCCACAGCCACACTGTCATGCAGATATCAGATGATGAGTGCAAGCAAGCACACTGCCTGTGGTGGCTGTGCATGATCAGCTGCGATAAGCAGCTCAACCCATTCATCAGGCCTGGCCTTCTTGCTGCCATGCTGTCCTGCAGGGCCTACATTGGAAACGCCGACACCCAGGCCCGCTCTGACCAGCTGTTCAACACCACTGAAGTGCGCATGGTGTACACTCCCAGCGTCAAGCTCACCTTCTCCCGCTCCCACTACAATGCTCAACAGACCAACAATCAGCAGGATGGCGTGAAGACCAACTGCAGTGTGCTGGGAGGCCCCTCAGTCGCAGGCCTGGAGGCGGACAAGCTGACAGTCCAGACTGAGAAGGCAGGCTACGTGGCGGTAAGCAGCCAGCCTCAGTGGGCTGCCCCTGTGAGGGTTAGGCTTAGTTTTGGTATAAGAGCATGGCATTTGCCGATCTGCGGTGGTATGATAGGCAAATGAGCATACGAGTCAAGACAACACAGCAGTGGCAGCAGCAGGTTAGGCACTTAGGCACAGCTTCAAGAGAAGAGTTGCATGGGGATTGACAGTCAATGAATCTGGGCAGGGCAGGGCAGGGCAACAGCAGAGCACACCCACTGTGGCTGCTGCTGTGGTTGACCAAGGGTGTGTCACTGCTGTAGGCCTACTAGCCTGCTACGTACACTGCACACGGCTGCAGGAGCATGCGGCGCTGCTGACCCAGATGCGCGACCA
>JASKMD010000007.1:10239912-10385500 GCA_030144725.1 Haematococcus lacustris
AAGACTGCTCCTTGCTTGAGTAAGCGAGCTTGGCAGGCAGCTTGCGCATGGGAGCTCATGGCAGACCAGCCAGTCCATGGTATAACCGCCAGACAACACACCACAAACAGTCCAGAGTCACCCTACCGGACACACCACAGTCACCCAACCTACACACCCAACCAACACACCAAAGTCACCCAACCTGACCTAGCCTGGATGCCACTGTCCTTGCCGCTGGCCTGCTTATCTTGTACTGTTGGGTTAGCTTGGCACCTCATGTAGACCATTGCTGCCACACCAGGGTGCCAACCCTGGTTCTTGCCTAGGCCAAGGTCCCCGGTCATCGGCTGCTGCTCTGCACCTGATGGTGATGGCAAACTTGTCGTAGTCAGCGTGGTCTGTGAGAACCACCTCGCCCACACACCCAATCTCCGCAAAGTTGCGCCCAAAGCTGGTGTTAATGGTGTCCACCAGGCCCTGCAGAGCAGGCCGCCATGCCGCATCCTGCCGGGCCAAGTCAGCCTCAGCCCGCTCCTCACGTGCCGTCAGTTCAGCCAACTGCAGGCAGCAGCACACGCCATGGGCATGATGGTTCAAGCCCTGGTAGTGATGATGGTTATGACCAGGTTGGGGCACGCTTGGAGTTTGCACAGCTGATCCATGATAACCAAACAGTGACTGTTCCCTGTCACAAGATCATTCGCTATCCTGGTCAGTTGGCACTCCTTTGCACTCCTTTGTTCCGGGTGCTTGACAGCCTGCCCCTGCCAGCAGCCTGCCCACCTCCACTGTCTTAGTTTCCAGGTCCTGCTGTCGGCGCTGGTAATGATGCATAATGCCAGCGTTTGCGCACACCAGCTCCGCCGCCTGCGCCTCCTTATCTCGTCGCCACCGCTCCAGCTCCTCACGGCTGCTGGGCAGGTGCCCCAGCTTGGCCTCAACCTCCCCCACAGGCAGCTGCTCCTCAGCCTCCTCGCGGGCAGCTCTGCAAGGCAGGCCAATACCAACTCACCTCAACACCACATCAGCTGAGCTGGGAACCACCTCTCTACTACCAGGTCCACTCGAGCTAGCAAGGCTGGGTGATGGCTGCATCCTTGCTCAGGTCAGCAGAGCTTGAGCACAGACACTGCTGCCCATGTTGGCACTGCCACAGCCACAGCCTTAGACCAGCTGGGCTTTACTGGTACATCACATGCCTGCTGATGCTGACCTTGTTGGAATGGGTGCAGAGGTGCATAGGTGAGCCTTGTAGCTGGCAGGGAGCAAGGCCACTGGAGAGGCCACCCCCATTTCACTCAGGGCGGTGTCACAGTTCTCCTGGCATAGGGCCAGCCCCTATCCCAGATACGTTTACCGTCACTCTGCTCACATGGACAAGAGGTATGGCAGTGTGAAAGGCTGAGTTGCTGCTGACCTGCTGCCCTGACACCCACTCTTTCTCCTCCTTGGCTTCATTCATTGCAATCCTGGCCTGGTCACATTTGGCGCGAGCTCGCTCTGTTGCCATCTTGCACTCGTTGAAGGAGTGGCGCAGGGCTGAGATCTGCGAGTCAGAGGGGAGCAGGGAGCAGCTGGCCCTCTGGAAGTCTCAGGAGGGCAAGGCACATGTCCTAGAGAGGATGTTGCAAGCTAGGCATAGGTAGGGTTGGAAACGTGTGTGACCCCAGATAGATTCATTCATCAGGCACTGGGGGACAAGAACCACCCCACATGCTGCCATCAGTTATGTAGAGCATTGTGCAGCACCCAGAGCTGCTGTTGCCTTGGTACGTATTAGACTGCCGAGCTACCCAGAGCAGCCTACCACCTGGCATGGCCTCGTGTTACCCTCACACCATGCTGCCATACACATACCCTGCCATGCCACACCCTATGTGCCCCTGCCTCTTCTCCACCCTGCACCATCCTGCCCAGCCCTTGCCTTAGGTCCTGCACCCTATGCAGATCAACCTAGCCCCTCATAGCCCCTGCACCTGCCTCCCCTCCACCACCTATCTTCAGCGCCCAGCGTCCTGGCTCACCTGGCATTCTGTCTCCTTCAGTGCCAGCTCCAGGGCAGCCAGCCCCTGCTGCTTGACCCACAGCTTGTGTTGCACCTGGACCTGCTGCCCGGCCTGCAGCCCAGCAGCACACCAAGCAGCCATGCAGAAGCGCAGTGGAGGACATGTTGGTAACAGCTGGCTGCACTTAGGGTCTGTCACACAGCTGCTACAGGCCTGCAGGAGGTACAGGCAGGCAGTGGCAGGAAGTAGGGAAGGTCAGGAGGCCTGGATGTGTGACTTTACTTCATAATGCAGAGGAGCTTACCAGCTTGACCAGGGCGTCCAGGATGGCCTGCTGCTCCTTGCGCAGAGGCTCTTGCTGGCTCAAAGGATCTGGCTTGGCCTCCTCACTCTACAGCTGGCGCCGCTGCGTGCCCAGCTCGTTACTTAATCTACAGCAGGAGCAGCGGCAATAGCAGCTAACCCCTCCCCTCCCCACCGTACCCAACAATCCACTCTACTGTATATTGAAATGCATTCCCCAAACCCCGCCAACACTACAGCTGCGAATGTTGATCCCGACCCAAAACACGGACTGATCAGCACTTCCCATGGATTTAACACAGCAGCACTCACTGCTGAGTAGTATAGTATAGTATAGTCGAAAGTTGCAGTAAACGACGAGGCGTGGCCGAGTCATTTACGTGGCTTAAGACGAGGCCGAACTTGTTATTTGAACGTGAACAGCGCGGGCCAAGACATTACACAGTATCCCTTACATAATGGTTTGGTTCCAGGCTAGTACGTGTACAAGATGAGCGTGCGGAATCAAAGCATCTGCGACGCCCCTGCACAGTAAATTGCGCTTAGACAGCGGTTAAATTCTCAATTCCCCCGTGATACAAAGGGATTTGAGCCATAAACATACAAGACAGCCATCCAATCAGTGTCACTCCAGATGATTTTCTTGGCTATATAATAGGCAAATTGTTATCATGCATGGTGGTGACATTGGCCAGTATGTGCCTTTGCCGCGATCAGTAACAATGGTAGCTTGTAGTTTTTGTGGATCTTCAGGAACTCATATAGGATGATACAGTACATCACTATTGACATTTCCCATTCTGCCAGCCCCAACTCCCATGCACCCTACCCGCTTCCCTGCCATGCCCTCAGCTGGCTGGGCCAGCCAGGTGCCAGGCAGCCTCAACCTGCCATACCTGGCGGCAATCTCCCCGATGCGCTTGCGCTCCATGTCGATTTCAGCCAAGCCTTTCAGAGCCCGATCAGCGTTGGCCCGGTGCGCCTGCATCAGTGTCTCCTGGTCGCGCATCTGGGTCAGCAGCGCCGCATGCTCCTGCAGCCGTGTGCAGTGTACGTAGCAGGCTAGTAGGCCTACAGCAGTGACACACCCTTGGTCAACCACAGCAGCAGCCACAGTGGGTGTGCTCTGCTGTTGCCCTGCCCTGCCCTGCCCAGATTCATTGACTGTCAATCCCCATGCAACTCTTCTCTTGAAGCTGTGCCTAAGTGCCTAACCTGCTGCTGCCACTGCTGTGTTGTCTTGACTCGTATGCTCATTTGCCTATCATACCACCGCAGATCGGCAAATGCCATGCTCTTATACCAAAACTAAGCCTAACCCTCACAGGGGCAGCCCACTGAGGCTGGCTGCTTACCGCCACGTAGCCTGCCTTCTCAGTCTGGACTGTCAGCTTGTCCGCCTCCAGGCCTGCGACTGAGGGGCCTCCCAGCACACTGCAGTTGGTCTTCACGCCATCCTGCTGATTGTTGGTCTGTTGAGCATTGTAGTGGGAGCGGGAGAAGGTGAGCTTGACGCTGGGAGTGTACACCATGCGCACTTCAGTGGTGTTGAACAGCTGGTCAGAGCGGGCCTGGGTGTCGGCGTTTCCAATGTAGGCCCTGCAGGACAGCATGGCAGCAAGAAGGCCAGGCCTGATGAATGGGTTGAGCTGCTTATCGCAGCTGATCATGCACAGCCACCACAGGCAGTGTGCTTGCTTGCACTCATCATCTGATATCTGCATGACAGTGTGGCTGTGGCAGTAGTGGTGATGGTGATGCTGTACCCCGCAGCTGCACAAGTTGGTTGCTTGATTGCTTGTGGTGGGCAGTGTGAAGGGGTGGATGTGGGTGGTGGCCCGGAGGCAAATGTTCAGCAAAGGTGGGAGAGCACTAGTGGCAGTGCATTGGGTGCAGTGGGAGGGTCGGGCTTGCGAGGTCAAGGACCGCCGGTGCCTTACCTGTTGATGCCGCACAGGTCAGCCAGCATGTGCTTGACCAAGGAGGGAGCTTCTATCACCTGGTCCAGAGTGTGGCTGATGCCAAACCGCCTGCAGAGCAAGCCAGTGACCCGTTGCAACCATGAGTGCAGCGCTGGACCCTTGCTGCAGCACAGGACCCTTAACCCTTAGCCCTTAATGCAGCACAGGACTCCGCATAGCAAGCTGCCCTTGCTGCAACCTCAATGGTCACTAAAGAGAGGCCCTTGCTCGCAGCCACTCCTTCACACCGCATTCATCCACAGCCAGTCACACCAGGCCACTGGTCTAGAGACAAGACTAGCGGGCCGTAGTGCATCACAGGGCAGCTCGAGTTGCTGGGGCCAGGGCACGCAGCAGTCCAGCTGGTTCAGAGCTGAGATGGCTGGGCTCACCCCAGCTGGCTGGGATCTCCGCAGGGGTGGTGGATCGGTTCAGTTTCGTTTTTGCCCACTGCTGCCACAGTGAAGCTCAGGCGGCTGGATCGGATGAAGGAGCTGATGAGCTCTTCATCCTCCCTGCCGCCCAGCAGCAGCACAGGCAAGCAAAATGTGAGGAGTGTGTCTCTTGCAGCCATGCCAACAAGGTGGTTGCCATGTGATTACGATGACAGACAAGGGAAAGGACACAAAGGCACTTAGGCTGCAGGAGCTGGAGCCTAGTCCCTCTCTTACCACCCACTGTGGTGTGTGCGTGAGGCAGTGCATGGGAGCTTTGGCTGTGCACATGGGCCCTGCGCTGACCTGTCACATGCAGACCTGACAGGGATGCCAAGCTGCTGGCTTGTCTAGGACCTGGCACCCACACACTTACCACCACCACCATTCTAGACAACAAGGCAGGGCTAAAGAGTACTTCAACCTGTCATGGTGCTGTGCCCTTCCCCCTCGCTGTGCTGCAACATTGGCGACCATGGGGTTGGTGTCGTACCTGTACTTGACTACAAAGTTGAACATGCCGGACCAGCACTGTTGCTCAACATAGCCAGCAATCGAGCGGTTGCCCATGTCATTGACCACCAGCTCCACTGCTACCGGCCCAAAGACAGGGCCCTTGAATCTGCCTGCCAGCTTCTGCGCCTCAATGAAGGCCACCACGTCTGACAGGCCCTGGGTGCGATGGCGGTTGGCGCTCTCACACTGCCGCAGGCGCTGCAGCCGGGTGTTGTTCAACTGCTCTAGGCGTACTGCAACGCACAGGCAGCAGCAGCTACTGTAGCAATCAATACAGAACGCTGTGCTGGTAGTCACACGGCAGCAGTGAGGATCAAGGCGGGCAGAGGCAGGAGGAGGCATGCCCTACAGCTGCAGCCGGAGCACCACTCACTGTCCAGGCGGCGAATTTGCTCTTGCTTTGCATGAACCTGCTCCTGCACCCCCTGTATCCGCTCCTTTGCGTAGCGAGCCTCCTGCTCAGCCGTATTGTGCTCCAGCCGCAGCTGCCTGTGCCGCTCCAGCTTCTGTAGCCAACAAAGGGCGCAGCGCATGTGCAAAGCACACCCATGGGTATGCACACCCCCAGACCAGCATGTGGCAGCTTACTCAGTTCATTACATGTGGCTGGCTAGATCTCTGTTGCACTGTGCTGCAGCGATGCTGGCAGTGATGCCGTCTGCTGCCATGTCTGTCAACTTGAGCCATGTGGTGGTGGTTTACTTCACGGAGCAACGTGGTTCAGTGTGGAACAAACATCTGATGCACTGCGACGACCCTTGACCCGCAAGCCCCATGGCCATGGCGTGTGGCAGTGGTGCGGCAGCACAGGCAGAAGGCAGCACCTCAGCGCTGATGCCAGTAGGCTGCTGCGCCAGCTGCTGCTCCGTGGCAGTGATGTTGGCCTTCAACTGTAACAAGGTACGGGCACGGGCAGTGCTCTTCTCTTGCAGGCGCCTGCAAGAAGTGCAACAGGGTCCGAGCCAGGGCGTACATCAGTGACACTGCTGTGAAACACAGCGAAGGTAGGGCTGCAGTGCCCTGCATGACACCCTGCCCAGTACACCGCATTATGTAAGAGGCTTCCTGGTTCGTATAGCTGTTGTCTGGCATGAACAGGAGTGTTCCATCAGAACCTTAGTCATGGTGATGGGGGCAACAAAGGTGTATGGACAGTTGTGGTGCACCTCTGCCCCTGAGAGGGCGCCCCAAGCACCTTGAGCACACGCAAGGATTGACAAAGAAGGATTGACTTTTGCTGCATACGGTAAGGTGTGCCCGCATTAGGCATGCCTAGAGGTTGGCATATTACAGCTGACTATGCGTGCGGCAGCATTACTTGCAGGCAAAAGGCATGTAGTAGTGATTATGATGATGATGGTAATGACATTGACTGGGCATATTCCTGGACCCCCTCACACAGCCCCTGCACCCACGTTAGCTGGTCAATGATGTCCTCCAGCTTGCCACGCGCTTTGTCCCACTCTTCCATCTGCCGCTGCGCCTTTGTCTGTTCCGCAACCACCGCCTTCCTAGCCACCTCCCGCTGTCTCTTCAGCTCAGCCTCACGTCCATCCAGCTCCTGGCTAGGCGCTGCCTCCTGCTCTTCCTCCTTCATGCAGCGTACCAGCGCATCCTTGGCCTCCTTGTACTCCCGCTCCCGCACCTTGTAATCCTCAGCTGCCTCTTTGAAATCCAGCCACAGCAGCTTGATGGTGGCCAGCTTGGCCTGTGGGGGCAGGGGAGTGCAACAATGTGTGGTGCCAGGTGCCAGGTGAACAGACAGATGTACCTAGAGCAGGGCATGAGCAGCCATGCCAGCAGCTTCCTTGGGGCAGCTAGGCCTGTGACATGGCCAGACAGCCCGCACCTGTGTGATGCTAGATGCTGCATGTGTGCATTCAACCTGTGGTGCACTCCATACCATTAACCAGCATCTTCCATGTATAAGAATAGGACGCTCCAGGACGCACCTCTTCCCGCAGCTTCTCCCGCTGCATGTAGCGCTGGTACTCCCGACCGTCAGCCTCCTGCTGCGCCTTCAGCTGCTGCACTGTGTTGGCTTGGCGCTGCCGGTTCTGCAGGCACTCGTCCCACCGCAACAGTAGGGACAGGCTGAGGAGCATGAATGAGGTGTGAGCCCGCATTGTCCACAGGCATGAAGGGCCTAACCCAACCCACAACTGCTGCTTGTCCACCAACACAACATGTCATCAGATTCAGCTGGCCTGCTACAGCACGTCAGGCAGGTGCTGGGACATTGTTGCTGTCTGTGCCGCGAGAATCCAACCCTGGCTGCTACTGATGCGCAGTGCAGGAGCTGAGCAGTGGTTGACAGCAGGCAGCTAGGTGACCAGGGAAGTGGAGCTGGCTTCAGGGCTGAAAGCCCCAGCTTCTGCCAATCACCTGCTGCAGCTCCTTGACTGCTATACGATCTGCTATCAGCTTCTGGTGCTGATTGTACATTTGGCAGTCCCCCATTGCTTTCTCAGTGGCAATCAGCAGCTCGTATGCATCCATCTTTGCAAACTCTGCGACCTTGTCCTGGGGCAAGAACTGCAGGGCCACAGCAAAAACATGGTGAGGTGCTGGGCAACAGATTTGGTTTGGGGCATCAGGGGGAGGTCAGAGTCCAGGAAATCAGGAGCATGAGGTGAAGGGTCAGGTAAGGGAGATTAGGAGGAGGATGAAGGTCTGGATCAGGAGGGCTAGGAGGGTAAGGAGGAAGGGTGAGGTCAAGGTGCTTTGAGCAGTGGGCATATCTAACAGCAGGGTCCAGTGTGCAGCCTGCACCCTCGCAGCTGGATGCAAGCCATGGATGTGAGGGCCCAGGGAGAAAGGTGGTGGGGCATGGAAATTGATGCGCTGTGGCTGAGTAGTGGTGGGGTCCCCTGGTGGGCTCTAGCAGCTGTGCTGTGACTCATGGCCAGGCACTTGGCACAGGGTTAGGGTTAGTGTTAGTTAGCTAGCTCCCCAATGTCAGGCACCTGGCACAAGTTGTCCATCTGAATGTTGAGGCTGCGCACTTGCTTGAGCACGTCCTGCACCAGCCGGTTCACGCCTGCGGTGCAGTGGGGGCACTGGGGGTATGGCTGCCCTGCTGCTTTACCTCCAGCCTGCCAGGGGAGGATGAAGACTCGGGTCATTAACCCCCTGCGCATGACTCAGCAAACAAGGGCACACCAAGAGCCAATGGCACTGCTGCCCATCGCAGCTGCAGCACCCACAGCACCCCATGCACACATACAGCCATGGTATGATGTGCATGGCGGAAGCGAGGCAAAGCAGCTGGTAAGTGATCAAATGCCACAGTGTTCTGCACCGACCATTGATCTGAAACTGTGCTTCGTAGCCTTGCTTAGGCCTTCCGTCCTCTCCCCTTGAATATGTGATGCTGATGTCTCTGCACACAACAGCAAGTGGCCACAGCAGAACAGCCGGTCAGCATGTGCCGCTCCGGTGCTGCTGGCCCGCTGCTGCACCTCCACCCAAGCGGGCTGCAAGAGCAGGAAAAGCCACCCATGCACGCAACAGAACCAAGTTGGCTGCCAGAAAGCTGGGAAGCAGGGTGATGTACAGCCATGCCACAGCATGTCTCTAAGCCTGCATCACCACAATTGGATGCATTGGGATGGATGTGGGCTACAAGTCAGGTGTGGGGTTAAGATAAGCCAGCTGCCCTCTGCGACTTCCAACGCTCCAGAGCACATAGGCTAGCTGTCTCTTTAGCTCTGGCCCTGACTGTCAGCACTGCCCACTCCAATCTATATCACACACATGACGCGAGCACTTCAGTGGACAGGGTGCAGCCAGAACAGGGGTATGCCATGGGTAGTGTGGGCTGACCCAGCCTACTATTCCAATGGGAGAGCACTGCCACCCTGACCTGCGTATCACAATGTCGGGCCGTCCTGCTCCGCCGCTCAGCGTGATTTCTGTCCACGCTTTGTTGCAGTTGCGGCGCACAAAGGAGGCAAGGTTGTCTGCACGACCTAGGAGCTGATGAAGAGCACACATCAGCAGCGTGAGTAGCGTGAAGTTGCTGCAAGCTGCATCTCACCACAATGCTGCATGGGCCTGCTGCCTGCGACTGAACTAACCGCATGGCTGCTGCTCACACCTTGGTGCTGCCCCCCAGCCCCACACACAAGGCACAGACAAAGGAGGACTTCCCGCTTCCTGCAGTTATAGGCCAATGGACTGGTCTGATATCCTATGACAGGTGGCGTCAGTGCAAGGGGCACACTAGCAACAGCACACTCACCATTGGGTCCCAAGACGAGGTTCAGGCTCGGGCCTGGTGTAATGGTCACTGTGCCAACATAGGTCTACAAGCAGGGTTCTCCGCAGACTACCGTTATGTGCTCATGTGTGCCAAGACAACCACATTTGCACAGGCTAGAGGCACACCATAAAATCATGCACGCGGACTTGTTTGATTGTGCCAACATTGTACCCTTCTCTGCGAGCAGAGGGCGTTTGCATGTGAGAAGGTGGCCCAGAGCGTAGCAAGCGAAAGGGTTCCTACTCTCTGCCGACGCTAAGCCTTGACTTCTTGTTTGGGCGGCTAGAGCCTCTTGAGGAACCCGCGCCATCGCTTGGGTGCTGGGACATGTCACAGTGAGCTTCCACGTCCTTACTTGAGACGTTTATGATAAGTTGCGACGTTGAACTGGGCCTAGGCGTGCCAGAGTTGTGCTTGACGCCAACTTAAGTGTATCGATGTAAGCAACATAGGCACAGCGTTGCAGTCTTGAGCAGCGTCATGGCCATTGGCAACCACCGGGGCACAGCACGACGCAGCACATGCTGGTCAGAAGCATTCAACATGCTGAATTTCCATACAGTACTGAATGCATACAATACTGAATCCTAGGCAAATGGTATCTATCCGACCATATGATGGACGGAAGTCAACGATCAAATGAACCGGAGCACAAAGAGATAACGGGATAGCTTGGTCGGTGGCAAGAAACTTACAGTGCACCGAGCAAATCCTGGATATTTATAGCAGGTTTGACTTGTTGGCTAACTACATTGGGGCAAGCGTAGCTCGGTCCACTACATTTGTACAGCTGATGCCTCAGGAGGGAGAGGCACAGCAGATGCCAGACCCAGATGTTGAGCCACTCGGTTGATCAAGTCCAACTTTCGCCCTTGCTTGGACTGCCCAATGGTACCAAGGTAGCACTGCAGCTCCGCCATGTTCAACTCCTGCGTCAGCCTAGAGATCCCTCCTCTGGCCAGGCCTTCCACCTGCACAAATGCGTTAACGGTCAGTCTGCAGCCCGGCAAGGCAGCCAAGCAGTCCGGTGTGAAAGCTCCAGGCACAGGGTCGCATGCAAAGCTGGGGTGTGGTGCTTGTGGTTCCCAGTGCAGCCTGTCAAGCCCCATCTACCTTTGCAACCACTACGCCTGGATTCAAGTCGGAAGCTTTGGGGCGCCGTGAAGCTGTTGCCACCTGTGAGGCGGTCATACCGGCCCCCTCTTCCGCCTCACTGCCCAGAAGCTCTGCCTCCAGCCGCTCTGCAGCTCTGCTCACGCTGGCTGCATTGGCCAAGGCCACGCTAGGTGCCAGGCTGGCTTCTGGCTGCTGCTGGCAATACTGGCTGGCAGGCAGGTCCTCCACTGCGCTTGGAGGCGCGGCTGCAAGGCCATCACCCTACGACACCATGCAAGCCAGGCGGTCAAGGTGGGAAAGGGTGGGCAACATGTTCGACATGCAGAGCACTTGCAGTAGTAGCCCCGCTGCCCTATGCTGTGTGTTGTGTTGTGGTTAGCACATGTATGGAGCTACGAGTGTTCAGGACAGCAACTCAGATTGTAGTCACCACCCATCTCATCCAAGCAGCCTGCAATGCTGCAAGTACAGCTACAGCTGGGCGAGTGAGCACAGGAGGGAGCGCATTGCTCCCTCACTCCCCCTGCAGCTGCTGTCGACACACGGCGGCCGCTGCTGCCGCTGCTGCAGGCTTCGGCAGGTGTGTTGCGTCATGCTGGGCCTGGTGAAGGCTGCCCAGGAGGTCACTCTCTCCCAGTGGAGGCTCAGCTGGGTGCACAGCAAGGTGGAGAGCATGGGGCGGCGGCCTGGCAAGGAGGGCTCAGCGCCTCACCTCCTGCTTGGTGGGGGCAGCTGGCTGTGCCCTGGTTGCCATGGCGCCTTTCACGGATGGTTTCACCTTGTCCAGGGCGCGTCGCAACAGCTCTGCTGTCAAAACCTGATCCACGACATACATTCACAAGCTGGGAGTAAGTCCTGCCTGTCTTATGTTGGGGAGTTTGTAAAGCAGTGCCTGAACCAATTGCATGCTGGAGACATCCGAGCAGCCCCTGACCCCTGCGCCTTGCACCAACAAGGTGCCCTGCTGACCTGCATACCTCAGGTGTCAGTCCCCTCACCCAACAGCCCTACCACCCCACCCATGCTCCTGGTTGCATGCAAACATCATGTGTTCTTGCTCCCATGCAAGCCATCACATGCCGCACCCGGTGGGGGTCCCAGCTTGCGAACTGCTGCAGTAGGGCCTCCTCGTCATCGTTGTTGACCTTGCGCCGCAGCAGCACCACTTCCTTCAGCTTCTCGACAACAGGGGCAGGCAGGTCAGCCTCCCCAACATCACCTGCAGCACCACTCTGGCCCACTAGCTGGATAACAAGCCCCTGCCAAACCATGAGGCACAGCTTACCCGCATCGACCAGGCATGACACTTGACACATGGGGCCCTTAAAGCAGTGAGGTAGTGTGTTGCAGCAACGTTGACAGGCGGGTGGCATGTCATGATGACAATGACTAGATAAGGGACCAGGGACTGCACAAGGGAAGGCTGCAGGCCCAGCTGCTCTAGTGCTTTAGCTCTTGCCACACCATCCTGTCAGGAGCTCTGTCTCTCCATCCTGTGGTTTGCAGCAACGCTGGCGAGGTGTGTTCATGCCCCATCTTGGCAATGCGGTCTGACATTGATGGTGGCAATAGAAGGCAAGGAGCAGCCCTATGCCCAGCAGAGCCGCCATGGGCAGTTTAAGGGGCAGCCAGTCCGCATTGCGTGCACCACTCTGTCACTGGCACCACCAGGGCTGCATGCACAGGCACGTGTAGTGGCGCGGCTGCCTATAGGTGCAGGCAGTGCTCACCGCTGGCTGCCCAGCTAGCCAGGCTTGTCTTCAGGCCCTCCTCCAGGCTCTGGATCTGTTGCAGCGCATCGTCCAGGTGCTGCTGCAGCTGGGCAGTCAGCATGGGCACCCCCTCAGGCCATCGCTCCCGCCCAGCTGACGCCACAGCAGCGATGGCGCTGGCTGCACTCTCCACCTCCAGGCTGCCATACTCGCGGATCAGGCCCTGAGCCAGAGACACCAGCTGAGGCTTCAGGTGGGCGGATTTCAGGTGGGTGGGACGCGTAGGGGCCGGGCTACCGCTGCCCGACACCGTGCCGGTGGCGTTGGCATCTGCTGGGGCGCCTAGCTTGGCAACCAGGCAGTCCACCAGGCTCTTCACGGGCTTGAAGGCCCGGGTGCCCTTGCGGGCTGAGGTTGGCTGCTGGGCGCAGGAGCGGATGACCTGCAGGGCATCAGGGTGAGGGTGCAGGTGAGGGTGAGGGTAAGGCCATTGAGGCATGCAGGGGTGTGGAGAACAAAGCATGAACAAGGCAAGCAGCAGCATAAATTGCAGCAGAAGGAGGAGCAGCAAGAGCAAAAGTCGCTCCAGGTCGCCATAGCAAGCCTCTTCAGAGCCCACGCACTGCATTGAATGTGGCAACCGAATGCTCCATGCACTGCACTATCTCAACAAGATCCCCTTTGCTTACAAACATTTCAGTATGTCACCGCTGTCCACCTTGCCTACCTCATGAAGGTGGGAGTGCCAAGGGTAGGGGGGGAGGGACAGGGCCAGGGGCTGATGACCGCCCCACATGTGACCTGCTAGGTGCCCATGTCCCCAGTCCTTCCCAGGATGTCATGCGCTTTGTGTGTATCTTGTGTGCCATGCAGCTGGAGGAGGAGGCAGCCAGCGTGTCCCAGCAGGAGTGGGGCACCCGCAAGCAGCTGGTGGTGTTCTTTGGCAATGCAGGCATTGGCACCAGGGGTGGGTGGGGGGCCAAGGCCGTGCTGCAGGCCTGCCGCAAGGTGGTGGAGAGGCCCAACAGCGGCAAGCCAACCGACAGGGTGCCAGGCAAGGTGGTGACAGTGGATGAGTTCCGCACCAGCAGGGTCAGCTCAATCTTGAACAGCCCCCAGCCCTGTGAGGAGGAGCTGGACAGCAGCAAGCCCACCAGGCCTGAAGGCTGGAAGCCCCCAGCAGTTCAGGTACAGAACTGCTTGTTGCGGTCAGCCTGGTGCAAGCGGTTTGAGGCGCCAGTGCGGGGGCTCATGTGGTGCCCTTGGCTGGCCCAGGCCACCCCTGGGGACCCTGGCAAATGGGTGGACAGGGACTGCAACGCAGCCCTCAACCTCCAGCGGGCAGGGGAGAGCAAGTGGCGCCCACTGGAGCTGTGCAGGTGGCAACACCGAGGAAGGCTTCCTGCCCAGGGCAAGGAGTACCCAGCATTGGGGTTCAAGAAGCTGCGAGAGCGAGCCCCCAAGGCCCAAGCCATGTGTGCACCGCATATGTGTGCTTACATCAGAGCATGTGTTTCATGCCATCATAGATTGCCCGGCCTTCGCAAGTGGGTTGGGGTAGTGAATCACGTAGTGGTACCGGATGCTTGCTGCATGCAAACATTTCGGATTACAGATAACACAGCCCCTGCCCTGTAGTAATAGTAGGGGAACAACTGTGCTGTCCACCTTGCCGACTAGGATTCGACTTGGCCTAACCTCGACTGGGCCTAACCTCGACTGACACAGTGGCCGCCTGGCCACACACCTTATGCTGCACCGCACGCCGCCCTGGGCCTACGCACATACAGAGCTGCCACACTTCCCATGCTGTCGCACACCCCATGACAACAGATCAGAGCAGGAGGCATTGCAGGCGCAGCCAATGTCAGGTTGCCATGCACAGTGAGGCTTGCAGCCCAGTGTGACCAGTGTGTGACATATCAGCCTGCAAGGAGCTGGACCACAGCAGCCGTTGCTCTCACCATGGCTTGGGTAGGACTGGCATGCGCCACTGCATCAGGCTTAGGAGCAGCTGGCGGCTCTGGGGACAGTGATGGCGGCAGTGGGACTGGCTCCTGGGCACGAGCTGTGGCAGTGGGTGCAGGCCGGCTGGCTTGGCGGCCTGCACAGGGCCACAGCAACGGCAGGGAGGGGACTCACTCTAGGCTGTGTGGGTCATGGCTAACTTGGCTGCAATGAACGTGAGCTGGGCATTTATGCTGCTTAACGAGTGTATGCTGGTGGCCCGCGACCACTCGCAAGCTGTGACTGGTTGTGGGGTTGGAGCAACCGCCCTGAAGGCAAGGGCAGCTCCTACACAGAAGTCGTGACAGTGGTTAGGGTACGGGTTCGGGTACGTTAGCAGGCTCAACACGATGAATGCATTGTGCTCAGGCCCTCTCTGTGCACCCTCTTCAATGCTGTTCCTTAGGCCTTGTTCCATGCCTTTGAGAATTCATAAAGGTCTACCGCAGCAGCAGCACCACCACCACCACCTCCAGCAGCAGCGGCGGCAGCAGTAGAGCCAGCAGCAGCATCCCTTACCAGCCAGTGCAGCGACTTGCGCCAGGGTTGTTGCAGGTTTGGGCGGCGGTGCTGGGGCAGCAACGGGGCCCAGCGTCAGGGGTGGTGACAGCACCTTCTTTTTCTTCTTCACCTGCACCCCAACCAATGCATGCGCCAGCGGTTGCCCACAATAACTCACATAGAAAGAGACGTGACCCAATACACCACTGGCATACACCCGTCAGACAGCCTCATCCCACGCCATCCCAGCAGCATGGAAGAGTGAAGCTAGTCAGGGTCGAGGTCAAGCCAGTCAAGGTCAGCTGCAGCCATGGTCATGGTCAAGCCAGGCACTGAGCATCACTGCCTCAGACTGTTCACTCGACCAATGCTTGCTGCCAGCACTGCTGACGCAGCACCCTCCTCCACCCACCTCTTTTACCTCCACCTCTGACGATCCCTCCGTGGCCCTCTTCTTCGCCACTTTGCTGGGGTGAGCAGCCACCTGCTGGGGGGGCTGGGGGCCTGGCGCCTGGCGTGGCTGAGTCGATGACGGGGCCACCACCACTGCATGCTCTGCGGTGTCCACCACCTTCCTCCTGGCTCTGGGTACAGCAGGCCGTCTAGCCCCCTCACGTTCCTCTGGCTCGCTGGGCAGGGTCATGATGCCCTGCAGGTCAGGGCGTTTAGACAGTGCAGCCTGTCCTTGGTCATGTTGGTCATGTAGGTGATGTTGATCATGTTGGTCATGTAGGTGATGTTGATCATGTTGGTCATGTTGGTCATGTAGGTGATGTTGATCATGTTGGTCATGTAGGTGATGTTGATCATGTTGGTCATGTAGGTGATGTTGATCATGTTGGTCATGTTGCTCTGTAGCTCAGGCCATGTTCCTAGTGTTGGTGAGGGCACAGCGCCTGCACCAGGTAAGGAGTAGGCGTGATGAAGCTGATGATGTCAGTGGTTTGCATTCAAAAGCAAGAGCTGCCAGCAATGTATCTCAGCACCAGCGCCAAGGTTCATTGAGTGCCGTGGGTGTGACACGGGTGTGGTTGTCACTCTGTCACTGCATCAGGTCACACCTGGTGTGTGTAGAAGCCTGAGTATATGGGCTTCTGCGTTGGCCGTTGCACACGGATGTCTTCTGTGTCATCGATGAAGTCTGCTTCATAGGCCTCTGTCCTCGCTGCTCTGACTCTCACAGGGGGCTTCTTGCCAGCTGGGAGAGGGGCTGGCTCCCCATCCTCCTGCCCGCCGCTGCCTGCACTGTCATCGTTGCTGCCCCCTGACTGTGAGGTAGAGGTGCTGCTGTCATCAGAGCCAGACGAGCCACTGCCTTGAGAGGTGCCCTGCAGCAGCACCTCACAGGGCCTTGCCATCGCCAGGTGAAGGAGAGGCCAGCACGAGGTAGACCTGGAGCAGCCCTGACAGCCTATCCTCCTCCAACACACTGAGTAGCACAAGTGCTGCAGCTAGGCAGCAACCTAAGCACAGACAGCTACAGCCTGCAGAATGTCAACCGTGTCGCTACGCGGCGGCAGCTCCTCAGCATTGCTATGCCACACATACCACCTGAGTTCCACATTCATGTGGCTCAGACAGGAAGGGTGTGACATGAGAATGGCGGGCTGCCACCAGTCAAAGTAGGTGCCACTGACACGTCTGGCTTGCCCCTGTTTAGAGTCATGAGCTGCAGGCAGGCCACCCCTGCTCCCGCACCTGGGGGTCACCGGGTTTGCCTGCGCTGACGACATCCGCTTTGCTGTCTTCACTGCTCGTGGACTCCGCTCCTGAGGACTCAGCACCGTCACTGCCGCTGGCTCCCTGGCCACTCTGGCTGGCTGAGTTTGTGTCGTCCATGTGGACCTGCGCCCCGCGCATTGACGCTGCCATCGCCTCATGGCAGCTGCAGAGGCGACGCCACCGCACAGCTTGCACTCACCACATACTTTTCCTGAATCCTCTTGATTAAGTCAGCGTTCTTGCCATGTGCCTGTTGAGCGGCCTGCAATAAGCATTGCAGAAGTAGGAAGCTGATGACGCTCAGTGCGTGTGGCTCATCTTCGGCTTGTGCAGTGAGCGTCAGGTAACCTACCTGTGGGGATGGGGGAAGACTGCTTCCCTGCTGCTGAGTTGCTGTCCCAGCTGAGTGGCTGCGCATGTGATTCTTCAAGACCTGTGGCGCACATGTGACAGTCCTTGCAATCAACCCTGTGCCTGGTTGTGAGGGTCCTAACTGCCAGCAGCACACTTTATGACCTTCTTGTAGTTCACGATGTTGCAAGACAACAGGTCCACCACCATGCGTCGACCAGGCATGGGGGGCAGTGAAACATCTGGCATGTGCTGACAGAGCTCAGCTCCATTGCTGATTAATCCTGGCTCAGGCTCCACCGCTGGCTGGATGGGAATAGGTGCAATGCGCCTGCGGGGTGGGGGTTTAGGCTCCGGCATTTCCATTAAGTAGGTAGTCCAGTGTTGCGGTGTAGCTACGATGTTGGCCTATATGCTATTTGCCCTCTCTTGTCCGAACTTGCTTATATTTCAAACATTGAGAAGCTAGGGTGGGGGATTGGAACTGTTGTCGTCAAGCGCGCCATAGAGTGCCGACTATCATGGTTGCGACGTTGTGTAGTGCGGGGTTTATGATTTTTCATGCGTTGTTGCATGATTGCGTGTTTGCTGTTTGGTAGGTCACCCCCGCCATTGGCCCCGCAATTCACTTTTTGGCACCGTCTTTGATCCGCTACATGTAATTCTTCCACCGTTTAGCTCTACATCTCACAACGGTGTCGCTAGCAGGTTAGGCCCTCTTTTGTCGATTGTACTGCATTGTGTCGACGACATGATTAGCTTCGCAATGTCATCCTCCATCTGTTTATATGCGTGTCGCAACAGGAGAGATGAATTGGTGGCCGGAGGTATTTCCGTGCCGAGCAGCCTTTGCTGCCGTCCGACTGGCAACTCGCGGTTACATCCCAGGTAAGCACGGGGTGCTGTTTCTTAGTGCGCTTTGCATACAATGTCAACACATGCAACCAAATCTGCTGACCTCCACAGGTGCTTGGCAGTTGTGAGGATCAGCATCAAACCCACAGCAGCCCAAGGGTCTTCCAAGCAGGAGTGCAGCAAGGGAATCAGCTCTTGAAATCAGTGAGCAAGAGGTGAGTAAGGTTGTAATTAACCTCACCTTGTCTAGGTCAGTTTGATGTTCACGCGCACACTTGCGCAACGCATGACAGGCATGAACAGCTGAGGGAAGCACACAGCAGTCCCCAACCTGATTTTCATGCATTGTTTTTGATAGGTAATGTCTCTTATGTGGGCCTGACATGGTTATGTGTATTTTGCTGCAGGATGCCATCCAAAAGTTACCACCCCTATGGGAGCAATCCAGCAGCAAGGAATGAGCCCAACGCTAAGCGTTGTGCTGTGTGTGAACTCACATCGCCAGCCAAGAGTAGGAATGGGTTTGTGACGGTTGAGAGAGTGGGGGAGGATGCGTGCCACGGCCGCTACCTGATTGTCTTTGGCCGCGCCAGCGTGCTGATGGGCTGCGTGGTAGATGCATGCCAACGTGCAGGGCTTGCCCCCTTGGCGCATAGAGATTGCGTCAGGATGCACCAAAAGCAACAACCCCCTCCTCCCTCCCCACCCCGGCAGCCACCTCCTCCTCCCCCCTTCTCCCTTCCCCCCTCCTCCCTCCCTCCCCACCCCACCTCACCCCACCTCCTCCCTCCCCCCCTCCTGCCTCCCTCCACATCCTCCTCCCCCCTCCCCACCCCGGCAGCCACACCTCCTCCCCCCTCCCTGCCACCCTCACTACATGGCAAGACCCTGGAGCAGCAGCCCCCTCCCCCCTCCCTGCCCCGAAAGCTGGATGACCTGCACCACGATCAGGTGTCTCCTTGCCCCTCCCCCCCGCCCTCCCCCCCGCTGCAGCCACCCTTGCCACCCTCCCCTCCCCGACCCTCTCCTCCAACCCCTCCCCAGCAGCCACAGCAGCCCCCTCCCACCTTCACTGCCCACAAGTAAGTAGTAAGGGCTGTGGTTGAAGCTATGTGTCAGGTGCCAATGAAGTGGCCTACAACGTCTGTAATGTGTCTATTGTTTTGCAGGTGTTGGCAATGTGGTGCCCTTCAGCAACCTGGAGGCTACCCTCAGGTCGCCCCACACCTGCCCTCTCCCTTATCGTCGGCGCGGCGGGAACACCTAGATACCGTGAAATCTCACTTGTGAGTGGGATACCAACCCTGCCAGCCCTCCCCCAACCAGCTATGCCAGCTATGCTCCATGCCATCCTTGCATCCTAGCATCCTTGCATGCTGCACGTGTGCATGTGCATTGCGCAGGTGTTCTTCCGTCGACCACCACCAGCCAGAGCAGCTAGTCAGCCTGCCAGGAGCACCCCAGCCACAGTTTGACAATGAGGCGGAGCTTGCAAGGGTAGCACAGTTCCAAGAGCACTTCCGTGAGCTGGATCAGGCATTGACTGCCTTGCAGCCACTTCCAGGCCCACCTGCACAGCCTACCGGAACCCCTCTGAGGCTGTTCAACCGGTTTGCTGTGCTTGACCTTGAGTCTGGTGTGCCACAGGAGCAGGAGGCACTTGAAGTGCAAGTGCTGCCTTCGGCACGCAGCCAAAAGCGCCGCCGCTTGCTGCTAGCCACTCCTTCAGCCCACCCCACCCTCCCCACCCTCCCTCCCCACCCTCCCCACCCTCCCCACATCACCCTCCTTGCAGCCCACCCTTCCCTTCCTACAGCAGCCCTGCAGCCCTGCAGCCTTGGAGCAGTCTTGCAGGAGGTGCAGCCAATGTTGCTGCCTGTCACAGGCTCTCGAAAGCGACAGCGTACACAGCCCCCCTCCACAGCTACACCTGACCTCACCCTCACAACAGACGCAACCACCAGCCCCGCAACCACATCCCACTCGGTGGTGTTGCGTCACATGGGCAGTGTGGCCCGTGTCCTAAAGCGGCTGTCTTGGAGTGACAGGGCTGCCGTCATCAGCCTGCTTCAAGAGCAGGGCATCATTGAGCAACCAGCAGACTCGCACATCTTAGGTGCCATGGTTCTAGCCCGCATGAAAACCCTGAACCAGACCGGTACTTGCGGCAAGGCTGGAGGGCAGCGCCTGGCTGACCAGCAGGCAAAAGCCAACCTAGCGCGCTTGGTGCCCCCAGAGGTGAAGGAGCAGCGTCGTGTCACAGCGTTTGCTAAAGCCTCCGGTATGGACAGAGCGGCTGTTGCACAAGCAGCTAGCGAGAACGCTACAGCACTCACAACAGACCCCACCGGTCGCCTGTTGTACTTCACTGAGCGCTTGGACCAACGCGGCAATCCAGGGATCAGCCAGGCGCAGTTTGATGGGGTACGCCAGGCTTGGCATGACTACACTAAGCCATCTCCTTCCGTGAAGGACCTGTGCCAGTTCTCTGAGCGCATGGTGGCCGGGTGAGTTGCTCAGCTTGGCATGCATGGGGTAGGCAGATAGGGTAGTGGGGTAGCAATGGGCATGCATGCATGGGGTAGGCAGATTGGTAGTGGGGTAGGCATGGGGTAGGCAGAGGGGTAGTGGGGTAGGCATGGGGCATGGGGACAGTTGCTCAGCATGTGACGACTTGTCATGCATATCATGCTTGCACAGAAGCCAGAAGAGGACTCTTGTCACGGAGACAAAGCGATACTATGACAGCTCAGAGGAGGAGATATGGCGGCAGTATTTTGAGAACTTTACTCCTTGTCGTGAAGCACGGGGGCCAGTGGCGCTGAGTCTGTTTGGGGAACTGAAGCCTCGATGGGTCAAGAAGCTCACTGAGGCTCAGAGGCAAGTGTGCGTGTGCCGGACTTGCTGCAACATCAATTTCCTCCTCAAAGCCCTGGCCAAACACAAGAGCCTCTTGCAACTGCCTAGCCTTGTGGACCCCCCAGAGCCCCACCCCCACCCCCAGCCCCAGCACCAGCCATTGATTGATGACGGTGATGGGGACATTCACTCACCATTCTCAGATCCTAATCACGAGTTTGAGCACGGGGCAGCTGCATTCAGCCACCAGACCACCACCTCCCAGATCCCCACTCTCAGTGCCAGTGTTGTACGTGCCATGTGCATGTGCCCATGTGACGCTGGTGTGCATCACATAGAGTGCATGCGTCGGTCTTGCTCAATGTGCAAAAGCAAGCAGTTGCATCTAAAGCCGGGTGTGGATGGGTCCACCATGTTGCTAGTGAAACAATATGCCCCCAAACAGCAAGAGAAGGGTCCACAAAAGGTGGAGTTAGTGTACCTTGAGCACAGTGTGCATGAGGCATTGGTTTTGCTGAATCAGCAGTTGCCAGAGTACATATGGCACCATCATATAGCACACCACCAGCTTGCCACATTTAGGGCGCACCAGACAGCTGTACACAGCAGTCACCCTGGCAGGGTTGTCATATCCTGTGACTGGTCAGAACGCTTCACTGTGCAGCGGCCACAAGAGATTCAATCAGAGCACTGGTGCCCACACACTGTGGGCATCCTTGTAGCATGTGTGTATTTTAAAACTGCCAGTGATGCCTACAGGGAAGAGACGGTCTATGTCTTGACAGATGGCAATGATCAGAGCGCACCAGCCACACAAGCCGCATTGTATCAGGTGATTGCCCACTTAAAGCACAACGGTGGCATGGACTTGAAGGAGTTGTTTATGTGGTCTGATGGTTGTGCTGGGCAATTCAAAGGTACCCCAGCATTGCAACAGCACCGTCGCATGGCACTGAACTTGTCTGTGCCAACGTGGTGGTCGTATGGTGCCACCTCCCACTTCAAGGGCAGGCATGACTCAGAGGGTGGAGTCTTGAAGCATAAGCTCAGGGATATGGTCCTGGCAGATCATGATGGCTTGGCCACGTGCAAGGCTCAACAGCTAACAACTGCTTTCAATAGTAAGCACACAGAGCCTGCATCTCAAGTTGGTGCGTGCAAGGCCCACCGGGACAGGGCAAAAGTGATGAGGAGGGAGTGCTTGGTGTTGGATGAGGGGGTGGTGAAGGAGTGCTACAAGCAAGATGAGGATG
Source organism: Haematococcus lacustris (assembly GCA_030144725.1). NCBI lineage: Eukaryota > Viridiplantae > Chlorophyta > Chlorophyceae > Chlamydomonadales > Haematococcaceae > Haematococcus > Haematococcus lacustris. The sequence goes on from JASKMD010000007.1 coordinate 10,261,755, forward strand.
CTGACAGCTTCAAGGGTACAGTACAAGGGTCTCGTGCTCAACACAGCATGTATTTTCCTGCCGACACTCATGGTGAGCTCATGTGGTCGATGACGGCATGTGCTTGTGGTGCACGCATGAGCAACCCCCCTCAGCCGTGTGGTGCACAATGCCGTGGTTCGATGCCTCTTGAGCCAATGCCCATGCTGTTAGACAAGGAAGCTGCTAGGCAAGTTGCTTTCAACGCAGAGTGTATTAGTCTCATGATCTTGGACAACCCTGGTATGCCTCAATTTGATACACAGAACAAGGACCTATTGAAAGCATGGTGCAAGCACAACAACATCAGAGGGGTTTCAAGTAAATCAAAGAATGAGTTGCGTGACATGTGCCTGCTGAAGTTGAGGGAGAAGGTTGAGGCACCACGGCACATGTAACCCTGAATGCCAGAGCCATCCCGTGCCATCCCGACAACATAGTGCCAAGTGATGATGTAGCGCTGTCAAGATGCAGCTTGTATTTGCATCGAGTCATGCCGCAACGTCAGTGAGGTAAGGGATGCCAGCTGGCTGACTTGTGCGCCTAGTCACAAATTATATGCTCCGTGCACTGACATGCAAGCAGGCGTACTGCACTTGTGCCGTTGGCTTACGGCGTGCGTAGAAGGATGGCCAGCCTCGCCTTATGATGTGCGTGAGTCTTTTAGGAGCGGAAGGCACAGGTCAGGTTTGGGCGGGCGCCGATCTGAGCTAGTGTTTTGCGGCTGGTGGGTGTCGCATACGCCTGTTACACCCGGCTGCGTCAAAACTTTGTCACGAGCTACACGGAGATTCGCGCCCCAGACCGTCTCACATTTGCGGGGCCAATGGCGGGGGTGACCGGTAGCAGTCGTCGTTGGGCACAACAGAAACCCTGTGTCCCTTTCCTAGGGGGTCCACTCAATTCCACGCAGCAGGTAGGGACTGGTGATACTGTGTAGCTGAGTTAATTGTGACCCTAAGAATGCTTGAGCCCTATCTTATGCCCCCTTGTCCAGGGGCGGGTTGGTCGTTATTGAGATGATACACATATTGCTGCAGCTGGCGCCGCCGCTGGTGCCGCCGCTGCCAATTCCGCAGCAATACTTTGTCGCGCACGCGCACCCACTTTCAGTCTGGCTTGCCTGAATTCAGCATAGAGGGCGGCTGCTCAGCTCCCCGGCGGCGGATGTTGAGCGCGGCTGATACGGCCGTATAACCTGCTGCCTTTGCTTGTCGAGCACATTCAGCCCCTGATCCGGGACTTCGCCGTGCGCTCCGCCGAGGCCGGGATGGTGGCGGCCTCAGCAGGGTTGTCGTAGAAGGCCTCTCGCCCGTCAGTGATCGCCGTGACAGCAGCTGCGCACCATGTGGACCAGCAGCAAGCTGCCGAGCAGCGCCCACATAATGCACGCCTCTACCCAGCAACAGCATGGCAGTTTGCGCAGTTGCGGCCGCTCTCCAACTAGCCGGTTAGCGCGATTGGGTGGCGAAGACGTGCGTGTTTCGCGTCCCGCGCAGCCCACCAACGGATGGTATTGAAAGTGAGCACACACCCAATCCCTTCTCCTGCTCTCTTCACCAGGGTAGCCGGCCCCTGGCCCGCCCTTGTGTACAGGATGTGCTGGACCTGGCCCTGGCTCGGGATGCAGGCACATGGTAAGCCCATGGTACCATGGTGCCATGGTTAGCCAAGGTAAGCCAAGGCACATGGTAAGAACAGGAGGCTTAAATGATGCTGTCACTGTCAATGCCAGTTGCTAGGCTGTGAGTGAGTTAGGTCCTATGTCACCGCCCCAGTCATACCTGCAGTCACCCCAGCTGTAGCCGCACAGCAGCCTCAAGTGCATCGACCCCAGCAATGACAGCCCTGGCACAACCAGTGGCCGATCCCTTTGCTGTTCCTAGGGCACCACAACCACATGTTGCACCACAGCCTGCATCACGACCTGCCCAAGCCTGCAAACTCAGGAAGTTTGGGGGGTTCAAGGTCGTATAGCGGGTCGGGTCAGACATGCTTTTATGACTTGAGTCTATGGACTCCCATGTGGGCTGCCCATGCTGCTACCGAGGGTGAGGAGGCTACTAAGCACGCTGTTGTATGCTTCAATTCCAAATGTCAACCTGGGCATTGCACCGCTAGCTTCACATGTGCCATGGACCATGGTGGGATGATGGTTAGACTGTCTGAGCCAGAGCCAGCACTGAGCCACAACTGGGCCAGGTGGTCTAACACGCGCAAGCTTCGCAACAAGGGGTTTCGGTTTGAGAGGACTGTGGAGACAGACGGTGTCAGCGTGTGCGTGCACTACACACGCCCCCTTCCCCCTCCTCCAGCCCCACCCCCAGCTGCCAGCAGCAGCAGCAGCAGCCCAAGTGCAGCAGCAGCAGCGGCCCATGCAGTGGGTCTCCCCCACACAGGCAGGGGCATAGCTGAGACGCACGTGTTTGACCCAGACACACAGATTGGGGTGGGCATCGACCCCGGCGTCACCCAGGCAGTCAGCGCAGCCTCAGGGGTGTGGGATCCGGTGACTGGTAGCTGGTAGCTGGTAGCTGGTAGCTGACAGGCTGGCCCAGTGGAACCTGACCAAGGGCCAAGTGAAGCATGCCAGCGGCCTGAACAATGCCCGCCGTGTCACTGAGCGGTGGCTAGCACCAATCCAGCCCCACCTCCAGCACCTGGCAGCAGCCAGCTCAGCCGCCACCTCCCTGGAGGCCAACCTGAAGCACATCACCGTCACCCTGGCCACCTGGAATGCGGTGTGGGAGGTGTACCTGGACCCCAAGTGGGCACGGCAGCGGCTGAGGCTGTACGGAGCCCAGGACCGGGCGCTGGAGCAGTTCTTCAAGAAGGTGAGGGTGGGTGAGTGGGAGGGAGGGAGGGTAAGGGACTGGGAGGTGGTGGATTAGACATGACGTTGACTGTGCCATACCTAACCTGGTGCCACCATGTCAGCTACCATGTGTGTGCCTTGTGTGCATGGCTGCAGTTGGAGGAGGAGATTGCTGAGTTGTCCATGAAGCGCCACAATCGTGCCAAGCAGCTGGTGGTGTTCTTCGGAGCAGCTAGCATTGGCACCAGGGGAGGGTGGGGTGCTGATGCGGTGCTGCGGGCCTGCTGCAAGGTGGTGTGCAGGCCTAGGGGCGCAGGCTAGCGGCGGGGCAGGGTGGTGCTTGTGGATGAGCACCGCACCACCCGGGTCAGCTCGGCAGTGAATGGCAAGCAGCCATGTGAGGAGGAGCTGGATCATGGGCAGCCCACCAGGCGTGCAGGCTGGACGCCCCCAGCAGGGCAGGTGGAACAGCGCCTGGTGCGCCAGCCTGGAGCCAGCGGCGTGACCAGCCATTGCGGGGCCTGATGTGGTGCCCGGTAGTGGCCCCCTTCAAGGCCCCACACCCCCCACGCAGCAGCCAGGCAGCCGCACCGGCAGCAGCCTCAGAGCCAGGGCCCAGCACTCCCCCGCCAGCCAAGCGCAGCAAGCGCACCAAGGCTGAGCAGGCAGCTGAGCCCACCCAGCCCACCAAGGGCAAGGGCAAGGCTGCCAAAGCCAAGCCAGCACCGCAGCCAGGCAGGTGGCTGGACAGGGACTGCAATGCAGCGCTGAACATGCAGCGCATTGGGGAGAGCAGGTGGCGCCCACTGGAGCTTTGCTGGTGGCCAGATCAGGCAGCTCTGCCAGCCAAGGGCAAGGGGTACCCAGGCCTGGGCTACAAGAGGCTGCTAGACAAGCCTCCCAAGGCCCAGGAGCAGCAGCAGCCTGCTGAGGCACAGTAGTGTGTGCCCCCTTCTTGAGCTGTCATCAGCTTACAATCAGTGCATGCAGGTCATGCCAACTCTACACAATAGCCCGCAGGGGTCAGGCAATGATGTAGGTGGTAGGCACTCATGCACCATGTCCATGTGCACTGGGTTTACTCCACACAGCCCAATAACACCACTTGAACCGGGTGACTATTGCCCACTAGTGTATTCCCGCTAGTGGCTGCTAGTGGCCACTATGGCCGGGCTCAAATGGAGGCCCTAGTGAGGGACAAGGGGGCTACCCATGCTGCTTTCATTTTGGGACAATTTGGGACATGAAGGCCATGGCTATCAAGGGGGCTGCCCATGCTGCTTTGAGGACATGAAGGCCATGGCTAACAGCACAGTGCACTGCCTCGCAGCCATAGCATGGGCAAAGATCCTGAACAGGTAGCAACGGAGCTGTGCTTGCGTGTCTTTGCTGCCAAGGTAGTTTTAGTGGTAGCGGGAGTGCGGTGGCAGTAGCATGAGGGAGAGTTACAGTGGACACAGGAAACGCAACACAGGGGGGAGAAACAACTAGCATGGGAGGGAGAAGCCACCCATCCCTACCACCCATGCTGCTGTGGCAAGGCGTCATGGTAGTGAGTCACAAGCAGTGACATATACTGTGTAAATAGTGACACAATGGGCTCCTCATCTTAGAATTTGGATCATCACTATTGATTTTATACCGTTATATTTTCTTCAGCTGTGCGGGCAGGTCTGAGGCGATGCAGCCACCCGTTGAGCTTGCTGCACTCAACGATGTCGAGATTATGCTTATTCACAGTGCAGCGTGCAACCTGCAGTGAGCTTGCAAGTCACATGCTGCAAATATAAGTGCCGCCATGCGCCCACCGCGACACTCTGCGACCTGGCGGGCATATCTGACTCCAGCGCAACCCCTGCTAGGTTGGGTATAGGGGTCGCCCAAGCGTGTACTGGAGGAACGTTGGGTTGATGGCTCCGCGGGCCCTTCTTCCAACGCATCAGCAAGCGAACCCGCGTGCCAGAGTAAAGCAGCGCCGGCAGTTTGCATTGCGGTACGCTGAACTGCTATGAAGATCGCGACAGCTGTCGCGCTTGGCTATTGTCTGTTCTCATCCCTGGTGTATGTGTTGTTAGCAGGCTCGTCATTCTGACCATCCTTCTCCTTTGTGCCTCCTTCGCACTGTTTGGGCACTTGAGAGGCAGGAAGTTGCCTGCCAGAGGCAGCAGTACCCCAGACATGCTGCCACAGGATGACCAATCCCACAGTGATTCCAGACATGCAGACGTTCAGGGTGACAAACGCAGCTATACAGCACCTGATATCCTTACACAGCGTGGCGCTGCACCGCGGCTTGACACAAAGCACAGCCTGGGAGCTGTGTTGAGACAGCCCCAGGCAGCCCAGGTGCATGCACCTGGAAACGATGTTGGTCAGCTTAGCGCACAGCTCAAAGCTGCTCTGCTTAACACCAGGACCTTGACAGAAGTACATGCTCCAGGCCAGGGGCATCCTGTCCCACCACCTTCACCAGCAGTTCAACCGCCAGTGCAGTCACCAGCACTTTTGACCCAGCCAGCAGAGCAGCCAAGGCAGCAGTCAGTCAATACAGCTGAGGACAAACATGCTGTTGAGCATGCAAGTCACGACCTGCAGGTTCCTGAGGCCACTCCACAGCACACAACAGCCTCTGTGCAGCCACCCTCTGCAGAGCCAACTGTTCCGACCCATGTCACAGATGAGACCCTACCCACCCACTCCAGCTCGCAGCCACCACCAGCGCCACCATTAGTGACACCGCCTGCCTCAGCGCCTGTGTCCCTCTACAACATGGTGAGGCTGTCTAGTGCTTGCGGGCAGTTGGACTTGCTGTCATCGGCATTGCCTAAGCGCCCCCTCCCCCTTGGCTGAGGCGAGCCCTAGCAACACCTGTTACCCCATCATGTCACATGCATGCTGACGAGAGCTGTGTGCAGGAAGGCAGGGGCTGGCGGGCGCTTGACCTAGCCTGTTGAGGGACACAAAGACTTGACATGTCCGTCAAGCACCCATGTGCATGTGTCTTGGTGCCTGCAGACTGCAACCGACATTGATGGCGTGGTGCACCACCTTTCAGAGTGGGCAGGTCAAGTCATGCTGATCGTGAACCTGGCATCAAAATGTGGCTACACTGACAGCAACTACAAGGGTGAGCAGCTGGGCTGGGTGCCCAGGCTCACAGGCGTGGCTGCTGCTTGGTGTGGCAACCAGTCACATGCTGCACAATGCAGGCCTTCAAGCTACATACAACAAGTACAGTCGGTTTGGCTTCACAATCCTTGGTTTCCCATGTAATCAGTTTGGCCAGCAGGAGCCGGGTTCGGAGGCAGGTGTGTGGTGCCCCTGTCCCGCTTGCACACCGAGGAAACCGGTGCTAGGATTGCTGGCTTGCAAGGCACTCTGCACTGTATGGCGTCTGCAGAGATCAAAAGCTTCTGCACCTCTACCTATGACGTCACCTTCCCCCTGTTCTCCAAAGTGGACGTCAATGGTCCTAACGCGCACCCTCTCTTCAAGGTACAGCACATGGCTGCTGCTGCTGGTAGACAAGCAGCCACCAGCAGCTGTGATGCAAAGGAGTGATACAGGTCAACCAAGCTGATGATGGCAAGGCTGCCTGCAGTACTTGAAAGCCCATGCGCCTGAAGCCGACGGTGGGGGAGGAGGTACTCGGCCTGGCCAGGACATCGGATGGGTAAGTCTGGGGCTGCTGCTGACGAGGCAGCTGCAGGGAGGCCTCTACCTTGGTTCTTCGATTAATCAATGGACTGGTGTTGCCATGCAGAACTTTTTCAAATTTCTGGTGGATAAGGATGGCAACGTTGTGAAGCGTTTTGACCAGATGTGGACGACCAGCGTCATTGAGACTGAGGTGTACAGGTTATTGCAATTGAAGGCTGCGGCTGCGGCTGGGACTGTGGCTGCGGCTGCGGCTGCATGAAGGGGCCTCCATGATGATTCAGGAAGGGCAACCTTAACAGTCTATCTTCACCACTTGAGAAAACCTGTACATGACTTATCTGAAGTGATGAGCAGAAGCAGGTCCTTGCTGTATAGCAAGCGTCCTTGTGCAGGCGCAGGCATGTTGACAAATGCCTTCAACAAACCTCCGCATGCTTCCAGCTGCTCTTGGCCCAGGGGCGGCTCCATGAACATCCCATGAAACCCAAGTTGCCTGTTACCATGCTCAGGCAGCGGTGCAGACTTCGTGGCATACACAACCTCCTGCCTGGCTCTGCATCTGCTTTGTGCCTCCTCTCCTCTTCTTCGACACCATGAGCATCCAGGCTTCGGTGTCCAGGAGCTGGCTGAGTCAGAACAACCGAGGGTCAGGAGGCTACCAAGCACGCTAGCCACAATTTATGCACCCACGACATGAGGTTAGATGTGCTCGTGCTTGAACCCAACAACGTCATGAGCTTGCAATGCAAAGACACATCCGACGTTTCGGCTGTTGGTCACAGCCTTGCATGATGCCATGCTGTCATAGTCCAGCCTTAAAACTTATCACTCGCATTCAGACATGTGGAGGAGCTATCAGCTCTTATTCATTGCACTTCTTCTGTTGTGCACCCAAGCAGAGGTGTGCCTGCTGCAGCGACCCTGTCACATCACTGCGGCAGCGTGATAGACCCACGTGCTGGCATGTGCAGGCTCTGTACGAGTACACCGAGGATGCATTGTTTCAGCCCCTGAATTCGGGCGTGACCCTGGTGCGGCACATTGGCCGCGACCTTGGCGACCTTGGCACACCGAACTTGGCGTAAAGTGGATGCAGGATGGCGTGTGGGCTTGCAGGTGCAGCTACAGTTTCAGCAGCGCACCGTCGACTGCTTAGACCATGGGTTGTTTCCCGTCGCCATCAACGAGTTGGCCCGCACCTTCCCAGTGTCAACACTGGAACTACATCTGACGAGGGGCCGATGGGTAAGGGACTGCGTTGCCTGGCGCAGCCGGTAGCTGCCTTGCCTTCCTCGACATGTCTGAACATGAGCGTTGCAGGACCACCTCGCATGGGGGGTGCCTCCCCTGGAAGTCCAGCCCCCAGGCGCGGTCAGTGTGCATGGCCTGGATTACCTTTGCCGCATGTAGACACCTGCCCACTGGCACAGCTTCTATAGCGTTCAGGCCAAGCCTGATCCCTGCCGCTCTGCATGATCCCACAGAGGTTGCTGGCCTCGTGGGAAGGCCCTGAACCAGCTGTGCAGCACTCGGCTCACTGGACGCGACTGACCCATGCTCTGTCGGGTGTGATGTGCACCGCCCTCAGCCTGGCTGCTGACCCAGCCCAAGCAGTGTCCATGTCGTGAGTGGTGACACAGCACATTATTTCCCTGCTAATGGGCAGGGGCTGTGTTATCTGTAATCTAAACTGTTTGCATGCAGCAAGCATCCGGTACCAATACCTAATTTCCCACCCCTCACCCCTTGCGAGGGTCAGGCGATTAAAGTTGGCATAAAACACATGCTCTGATGTAAGCAACAGCTTAAGCATTGCCTAGGGCACACCTACTATTGTGCTACAGGCTGCTGGGTTTGGGCCTTGGGTGCTCGGTCTCGCAGCTTCTTGAAGCCCAATGCTGGGTACTCCTTGCCCTTGGCAGGAAGCCTTGCTCGTTGTTGCCACCTGCACAGCTCCAGTGGGCGCCACTTGCTCTCCCCTGCCCGCTGGAGGTTGAGGGTTGCGTTGCAGTCCCTGTCCACCCATTTGCCCAGGTCCTTAGGGGTGGCCTGGTGCAGCTGTGGGCACCACATGAGCCCTCGCACTGGCGCCTCAAACCGCTTGCTCCAGGCTGACCGCAACAAGCGGTTTTGCACCTGACTTGCTTTCTCCAGCCTTCAAGCCTGGTGGGCTTGCTGCTGTCCAGCTCCTCCTCACAGGGCTGGGGGCTGTTCAAGATTGAGCTGACCCTGCTGGTGCGGAACTCATCCACTGTCACCACCTTGCCTGGCACCCTGTCAGTTGGCTTGCCGCTGTTGGCCCTCTCCACCACCATGCGGCAGGCCTGCAGCACAGCCTTGGCCCCCCACCCACCCCTGGTGCCAATGCCTGCGTTGCCAAAGAACACCACCAGCTGGTTGCGGGTGCCCCACCGCTTCTGGGACTCAATGGCTGCCTCCTCCTCCAACTGCATAGCGCACAAGGCACACAATGCGCATGGGCATCCTTGAAAGGATTGGGACATGGCACCTAGCAGGTCACAGGTGGGGCAGTCATCATCATCTGGCCTTGCCAACAAAACAAGTGCGGTGGCCCTGTCAACAATCTCCCACCTTCTTGAAGTAGCGCTCTTCCTCGCGCTTTGTAGTGAACTGCACTTCGCGACTGTCTCCCCTCTCACGACTCTCACTGAACTCGGTGGCAGTATTGATTCCAAGATTCGCTCTAAGTACTATGCTACAAGGCCACGGTCACGGCCATTTCTTCATGTTGCTTCATGACAACAAGTACAGCACAAGGTGGCCTGGCAGCGCATCTGTGATCCGTGTTGCGCCCTGTGTTGGGCCCCGTGTTGGGGTGACACAGGCCACACCAGTTGCTGAGGGGTGGCACAGCACAGCGCTGGACCTGGCTGAAGCATGACACAGGACAGGGCCACACCACCACCTCCCCAGCTTGTGCAGAGCCCACCATCACACTCAGTGCACAGTCTCATGACTAGCAGGGGAGGGCAGCATCCTGGGTGACAGCCACAAGCTCCCACCTGGAGCTGCCATGTCAAAGTCAGCCATGTGACTGGTCAGAGGTTTCACTGCCCAGCAGTTATTCCAGGCTGGCGGGTTGGCGTTGTAAAGCAACAACAAAAACAACAACAAGTACAGCACAAGGTGGGCTGGAACCATGACTGTGACCCTGTGTGTTGGGCCTGGGTGGGGCTGCAGGGGGCCAGCTGGGCCCTGGGAGGCAGTGCTGCCCCAAGAGCCCGTGTGCACCGACAACCTGACACCCTGGCTGAAGCTGCTGCCGTGCGGGAGCAAAGCGGGCGTGGCGCAGCTCATGTCCTCCCGCGCCACCATCTTCAGCAGCTGTAGGTGTGTCAAGGTGGAGGTGGGTCAGGGCCGAGGGGAGAGAGGGGCCAGGCTAGCCACCCAGCGCTGAGGTTTGAGTGGGCTTGGCCTGCTGGAAGGCTGCGGATACCGCTTTCACACAGCACGCAGCTGGGAGCCCAGTACCTGACAAAGGTAGTGGGACGCTTGTTCACGCTGAATGTTTGACTGGCGTTGTGCTACAGCGGCATTGAGTTCAGGGAGAGGGATGGGCAGTTGGGCTGGGTGCTCAGGGCGCACAGCTGTGGTCCAGCTTACTGCCCGCCACCGCCACTAGGTACCAGCGGTGCACATGCTCCGACACTGACCATGCAACCGACACTGACCAGGCTGTTTCTGACTTCACCTGCCTTGGCTTTCACATGCAGCATTGCAACCAGCAGGGGCTTGCTGGAGCAGGACAACATGGTTTGGCACTGCAGTCAGAGCCCTCAGCCATGCGTCTGCTTGCTTCTACAGGGGACAGGCAGCCTGGCCCTTGCATTCTGTAAGACCCTTGTCAGGGACGACTGTGACTGGCAATGGTGTCTGGCAACCCCCGCTGGCCTCCACTGCTGCTTGCCTTCCAGTCGTGCTGCTTGCCTGCTCTGTGCGCAGATCACCACTCCTTGTCACTGGTCCTGGAGGTACAACGCCAGCCACGCCCCAGCGGTGTGCAGCCTCCCACCAGCCTACTGCGCCTGCGCCACCGGCTGACTCTGGTGCTGCCCTCAGAACTAGTGGCACCGGCAGGGGCGGTGAAGGCCCCGGGCCTGCTGGGCCTAGCCACCCTGACCCGCTGCCGGCCCGCCTGCTGCTCCCGCCTTCACCTCCCAGCCCCTTCAAGTCCCCACTCTGCCCAACCCACGCCGGCCACTCCAACCCCGGCTGCAGCACAAGACCCTGCCACAGCACTCTGCAGCCGCCCTGACCTACCCAGGGGCCTCAACCTCACCAGCCTGGACCTGGCAGCAGCCAGGGGGTTGCCAGGGCAGCTGCCGTCTCTGGCCCTGGCTGCCTGGGGTCCAGATGCCTGCCTGCCGCCCCGACCGGCTGGCCTGCTGTTCCAGCTCCATGCCCAGGGCAGTGGCACTCTCAGGGGCGTGTTGGTCTGGCGGGTCGTGAGGCCGGATGGGGGTCTGCTGGCACCTGCTGGCATGCAGCCGCCTGTTGTGGCCTGCATCAAGCAGATGCTGCCCTGGCAGATCCAGCTCTGGCTCCACACTCTGCAGCTCACGGTGGACGGCCAGGTGCGCCCGCAATGCCGCAATGCTGCTGGCCATGGCCCACTCAGCATGCACTGCCGACTCCTAGCGTGGCCTCCTGCGAATGTCACCTCTCGAGGGGGCTGCCCGTGCACTGAGTGAAGCTCGCTTGAGAGAGGCACAGAGGGCCATAGCAGCCCACAGCTTTCCACAGCTTCCCACAGCTTCCCACAGCTTCCCACAGTTTCCCACAGCTTCCCACAGCTTCCCACAGCTTCCCACAGCTTCCCACAGCTTCCCACAGCTTCCCACAACAGCCCCCTGCCAGCTGCTTGACCAGTGCTTGTATGCGCCAGCTGAGGGAGGCTGAGGCCGAGAACCTGCGCCAGCAGCGCGTTATGGTGACATTTAGTGCGGGGCAGAGGAGTCACGGACAGGGTGGGCGCTCTCCCACCGCCCCCCAAGGCTCTCCCACCTCTGGCTTTGCTGCGTGCACCCGCCTGCTGCAGGGCATCACCCATAGGGAGGTGTAGGACTAGCTGCCTGCTGCCACCTGCTGGGCATCGCAGCCAGGCTGCAGGGCAACATGTCAAGGCTTGGACATGGGCATGGGCATGGAGGGCAGCCAGCATCAGTCGCATGCACAGCAGGCACGCATGCCAAGGGTTGGGGCGTAGGGTTGCCACCCGCTGTGCACTGCAGTCAGGGTCTGGACGGCTGTCAAGGCTGTCAAGTAGCAAGGGTTGCATGCCAAGGGTCGGGGCGCAGTACTCGCCCTCCCCGCCATTCACCTGTGCTGGCAAGCTGGTGGTTGCAGGTCATCGACAGCAGTGGCATGCAGCTCCGGCTGCAGCCAGCTGCGCACCGCACCGCACCCTCAGCCCTGAACCTCTGCTTCACCCTCCCCGCAAACTGCACCTCGCTGACCCTGTCCGCTGCCTTCAGCAAGGCCTTCCTCACGGTGTCACAGCAGCCGCCGGATGCGCACCGGGGGGTGGATGTCCCTGCAGCCCTGCTGAGCCTGCAGGCGCCTGACGTTGACGAGACCCAGGTGGGGGTGGGGGCTAAGGGGAGCAGCGCAGTCAGCTGCTGTGCCGCCGCATGTTTCCAGCCATAGCAGGAGGTGTCAAGGGCAAGTAGGGCAAGGGCAGGTGTCAGGGCAAGGGCAAGTAGGGCAAGGGCAGGTGTCAGGGCAAGGGCAAGTAGGGCAAGGGCAAGGGTGGCAAGGGCAAGTAGGGTAGGGGGCCAGTTGGCATGCCCCTGCCTCACTGCCCCACAAGAGGTCCCATTGCTCCCAGGTGAGGGTGTAGGAGCAGGCCGCGCCCCAGGCGGAAGCTCCTCCCTTGTGCACGCCGGCTCTGCCAGAGTCTTCTTCTCCTTCTTCTCTTCTTGCCCCACAAACAACCTGTAGCTGCTAGGAGCAGCATGTAAACGCTGATGCTTGTGGCGCTAAGTCAGCAGCAACCCCATACATAGCGAATGCCATCACAATGTATATATATATATATATAGGGTTAGGGTGTATATAGGGTTATGTATAGGGTTAGGGTATATATATATAGAGGGTTAGGGTATATATATCACGTGCTATTCATGGTGATGATGATGGTGGTTGTTTTGTCGATGGTAATAGTGGTGTGACTGCCGCAGGTGGTGTCCACAGGCGTGTTGGTGCAGTTGGCCACGCCGGACATCTCCATGGGCTATAACGTCATCTGCCTGAGTTCCACTGTCATGGCAGTGTATGTGGGGGCCGTCCTGACGGCACTGACCAAGCGCATGGACCAGGTGCAGTAGAGTGTGATGTTGAGTGACAGGCAGCTAGGGAGGGAGACAGCTGCTGCTGGTGGATACTTAGGGGCTCGTCAATTGGCACCTGACAGGCAGACAGGGAGACAAATGTTGGTGCGACAGGCATCACACTAAGACCCTTGAATTCCGGCCATGGCGTCGTCAAGAGACGAAGGGGAAGCTCGGCACTATCCGCGCAGCCTGCCAAATGGGCAGATGCCAAGGTTGTGTTTGCCTTCGCTTCTGTGTGGATACAGCTGGCGGGGCGACATGCGCCGTTGCTTGCTTGCGTGCTGTGCGTGGCTGCATGGCAATTATGCCAATGGCATTGGTTGTCATGGTGGCGTGGCATCATGGCAGTGGCAGTGGTCCACATGGCACGTACACCTGCTTAGCCTGATCTGAGGTTGGCAGCGGTTTGTTGACCTGAAGGCGGCAGCTGTGGCAGTTGGCGTATGGATGCAGGCGGCAGCTGGCCTTGTTACGACTGCATTGCACCCTGGATGAACAGTGTGATAGCAAGCCGTCTGTCCAACAAGTGTGGTGCCAAGTGGTGTAAACCCCTGGCGTCCTCATGCTTTCGCCTCATACACACGGGCCCCCTTCCTCGAACAGCTCAGCACCTGCTGCTAAGCCTGAGCTGGACAGCAGCAAGCCCACCAGGCCTGAAGGCTGGAAGCCCAAGCCGGGACAGGCGTAGGACCGCTTGTTGCGGTCAGCCTGGAGCAAGCGGTTTGAGGCGCCCGTGCGGGGGCTCATGTGGTGCCCTTGGCTGGCCCAGGCCACCCCTGGGGACCTTGGCAAATGGGTGGACAGGGACTGCAACGCAGCCCTCAACCTCCAGCGGGCAGGGGAGAGCAAGTGGCGCCCACTGGAGCTGTGCAGGTGGCAACACCGAGGGAGGCTTCCTGCCCAGGGCAAGGAGTACCCAGCTCTGGGCTCCAAGATGCTGCGAGAGCGAGCCCCCAAGGCCCAAGCCATGTGTGCACCGCATATGTGTGCCTACATCAGAGCATGTGTTTCATGCCATCATAGATTGCCCGGCCTTCGCAAGTGGGTTGGGGTAGTGATCACGTAGTGGTACCGGATGCTTGCTGCATGCACACATTTGGATTACAGATAACACAGCCCCTGCCCTGTAGTAATAGTAGGGGAACAACTGTGCTGCTAAGCCTCATTAGTGGCGAGGATCGCGTCTGGTCTGAGCGCAAGGGGTAGAGATCGGGTACTCCAACAGGCCTGACAACTCTTGCAAGTATGCAGTCTGCCTGGATGACGAATGGTTGCGTCACAGGGCGTCAACATGCCTGCCTCACGCCCATTGTTGACATGAGTCCACAGCTTACATACTACTCCACTACGACATGGCCCTCGACAATACAAAACTCAGCCCGAGCTACAACCACGCCAAACATGCAGTCTTGCACACACGCCATCCCTGACGTTGAAGTTGGCCGCCGCCGCCACCACCACGTGTGCTGAGATCAAGAGGAGTGCGGGCTAGGCAAGGGTGAGGAGTAATGTGCTCTGCCAGGTCACACTAATCTGGTTAAGGTTGACAGGCTGTGGAGTGAAAGTACACTAATGTGCCCCTGCTCCTCCGTTGATCTGCATGGGACACTCATCCACGCTCATCCACACTCATCCACCAGCATGCGTTACCTCCTGTGAGCCTCGTGAGGAACCTCACTGTGCACAACACTGAGCCACATAATGATGTTGAGACAGTGACAACCCTGGCACTGCCTACACCAGTTACGGCATGCCTGTTCAGTATCCCCAAGACCCAGCTTTGTCTCTGAAACCATGGGTGCCTGTTCCCTGAGCTGCTGCCTAGCCCCTGCTTGCCTGACCTTGCGGCTGGTTTGACACGTCAGACATCCATCCGTGTATGTCCACACAGCTTGAACATGGCCCACACCACTGTGCTACAGGCTGCTGCTGACTGACCTTGGGCGTGCAGTCTCCCAGCCATTATCAGATCAGGTCAGGGTGCTCCTGGCGCTGAGTGGGCAGCCCAGGCAGCCCCTTGCATTCGCACCCCAAGGTCCAGCAGCTGCCCTCTGCGCCTCCACTGCACTGCTTGCTCAGCACCATCCAGCCACGCCCTGGCTGTGGTGATGGGCTTTGCAGGCCTGGTGGGCACAGCCTGGGTGGGCAGGGCGACAAGGAGAGCTCAGGCTCCAGGCTGCAGGCCTGATGGCTGGGCTGCCTGGCTGACCTGGGGGGTGGGTTAGGGTTAGGGGTTAGGGGTTAGGGTTAGGGTTAGGGGTTAGGGGTTAGGGGTTAGGGGTTAGGGGTTAGGGTTAGGGTTAGGGGTTAGGGTTAGGGTTAGGGTTACCCTAACCCTAACCCTAACCCCTGCCTGGCTGACCTGGGGGTTGTGCGGGCTGCTACTGGGGCACTGGGGTCCGCGACGGGCTGCCCCCAAGCCCCAGGCGCTGCAGCTAGTATCCACCAGCCCTATGGGGCATGCAATCCCTCTGGCCTTCAGGTTTCTCTGGCCTTCCAGCTGCAGCTTACAAGGGAGGTCCTGAAGGCTTCCACCCACCAGCTGAAGCACTTGGTGCAGAGCTCAACCACCAGCACCACCATGGCCACCTGCCTGCCTAGCTCCTTGTGCACTCTGGCCCCTCCAGCACCATGCGACACCCCTCGCGGCCCCCATGCGGCTGCCAGCTGTGGTGAGGAGCATATCCACGCCGCCCCGCTGAAGCTCCTTGCAGGGGCTCATGTGGTGCCCTTGGCTGGCCCAGGCCACCCCTGGGGACCTTGGCAAATGGGTGGACAGGGACTGCAACGCAGCCCTCAACCTCCAGCGGGCAGGGGAGAGCAAGTGGCGCCCACTGGAGCTGTGCAGGTGGCAACACCGAGGGAGGCTTCCTGCCCAGGGCAAGGAGTACCCAGCACTGGGCTTCAAGAAGCTGCGAGAGCGAGCCCTCAAGGCCCAAGCTCAGCAGCCTGTAGCCCAGTAGCATGTGTGCACCGCATATGTGTGCCTACATCAGAGCATGTGTTTCATGCCATCATAGATTGCCCGGCCTTCGCAAGTGGGTTGGGGTAGTGATCACGTAGTGGTACCGGATGCTTGCTGCATGCACACATTTGGATTACAGATAACACAGCCCCTGCCCTGTAGTAATAGTAGGGGAACAACTGTGCTGCTAAGCCTCATTAGTGGCGAGGATCGCGTCTGGTCTGAGCGCAAGGGGTAGAGATCGGGTACTCCAACAGGCCTGACAACTCTTGCAAGTATGCAGTCTGCCTGGATGACGAATGGTTGCGTCACAGGGCGTCAACATGCCTGCCTCACGCCCATTGTTGACATGAGTCCACAGCTTACATACTACTCCACTACGACATGGCCCTCGACAATACAAAACTCAGCCCGAGCTACAACCACGCCAAACATGCAGTCTTGCACACACGCCATCCCTGACGTTGAAGTTGGCCGCCGCCGCCACCACCACGTGTGCTGAGATCAAGAGGAGTGCGGGCTAGGCAAGGGTGAGGAGTAATGTGCTCTGCCAGGTCACACTAATCTGGTTAGGGTTGACAGGCTGTGGAGTGAAAGTACACTAATGTGCCCCTGCTCCTCTGTTGATCTGCATGGGACACTCATCCACGCTCATCCACACTCATCCACCAGCATGCGTTACCTCCTGTGAGCCTCGTGAGGAACCTCACTGTGCACAACACTGAGCCACATAATGATGTTGAGACAGTGACAACCCTGGCACTGCCTACACCAGTTACGGCATGCCTGCTCAGTATCCCCAAGACCCAGCTTTGTCTCTGAAACCATGGGTGCCTGTTCCCTGAGCTGCTGCCTAGCCCCTGCTTGCCTGACCTTGCGGCTGGTTTGACACGTCAGACATCCATCCGTGTATGTCCACACAGCTTGAACATGGCCCACACCACTGTGCTACAGGCTGCTGCTGACTGACCTTGGGCGTGCAGTCTCCCAGCCATTATCAGATCAGGTCAGGGTGCTCCTGGCGCTGAGTGGGCAGCCCAGGCAGCCCCTTGCATTCGCACCCCAAGGTCCAGCAGCTGCCCTCTGCGCCTCCACTGCACTGCTTGCTCAGCACCATCCAGCCACGCCCTGGCTGTGGTGATGGGCTTTGCAGGCCTGGTGGGCACAGCCTGGGTGGGCAGGGCGACAAGGAGAGCTCAGTCTCCAGGCTGCAGGCCTGATGGCTGGGCTGCCTGGCTGACCTGGGGGGTGGGTTAGGGTTAGGGGTTAGGGGTTAGGGGTTAGGGTTAGGGTTAGGGGTTAGGGTTAGGGTTACCCTAACCCTAACCCTAACCCCTGCCTGGCTGACCTGGGGGTTGTGCGGGCTGCTACTGGGGCACTGGGGTCCGCAACGGGCTGCCCCCAAGCCCCAGGCGCTGCAGCTAGTATCCACCAGCCCTATGGGGCATGCAATCCCTCTGGCCTTCAGGTTTCTCTGGCCTTCCAGCTGCAGCTTACAAGGGAGGTCCTGAAGGCTTCCACCCACCAGCTGAAGCACTTGGTGCAGAACTCAACCACCAGCACCACCATGGCCACCTGCCTGCCTAGCTCCTTGTGCACTCTGGCCCCTCCAGCACCATGCGACACCCCTCGCGGCCCCCATGCGGCTGCCAGCTGTGGTGAGGAGCATATCCACGCCGCCCCGCTGAAGCTCCTTGCAGGGGCTCATGTGGTGCCCTTGGCTGGCCCAGGCCACCCCTGGGGACCTTGGCAAATGGGTGGACAGGGACTGCAACGCAGCCCTCAACCTCCAGCGGGCAGGGGAGAGCAAGTGGCGCCCACTGGAGCTGTGCAGGTGGCAACACCGAGCAAGCCTTCCTGCCAAGGGCAAGGAGTACCCAGCACTGGGCTTCAAGAAGCTGCGAGAGCGAGCCCCCAAGGCCCAAGCTCAGCAGCCTGTAGCCCAGTAGCATGTGTGCACCGCATATGTGTGCCTACATCAGAGCATGTGTTTCATGCCATCATAGATTGCCCGGCCTTCGCAAGTGGGTTGGGGTAGTGAATCACGTAGTGGTACCGGATGCTTGCTGCATGCAAACATTTCGGATTACAGATAACACAGCCCCTGCCCTGTAGTAATAGTAGGGGAACAACTGTGCTGAAGCTCCTTGCAACTTCTTTGTACAACTCCTTGACCCCAGCGCCACCTCGACACTGCAGCTGCTGCCCGCTCCAGCTGCATGAGGGCCGAGCACATGAGCTGTACACCAGCCGCTGAGCCGCCTCCGCTCAGCGCCCAACAGGTCACAGCAATGAGGCAGCAGGCAGTTCCACCACCCTCGTCCAAGCCATGGCCCTCCCCTACAGCTTGCCCACAGCCTCTAGGCCCATGCAGGACCTGGGCTAAGCACCGGCAAGATGCCGGGCACCGCTAGCATATCATAATTTTAAGGCAAGTTGCTGTCAGTGGGACCTGCCTTCATGGCAGGGAACGTTGTCCGCCGAGTTGGGGCTGTGCACCTCATGCCTTGGCAGCATTGGCCTGCTCCCGCTCATCCACGTCAACAGGTATGCCGTCCAGTTTGCGGATGTTTGGCAGGCGCTTGATCACCTGCACAGGGCCAAGACCAAGGCCAAGACCATGACACAGGTCGCTGGTCATTGTGTCCGGTGCAGAACAGCAGCCCTGGCGCAGCCTGATGGCAGCACCACCACCACCCAGTCACACCCGGCGGCCACACCTGGCGGTCTCACCTCTACTCTGTAGTCGCTCAGGGCATTGTTGTCCTTGTAATCATTGTACAAGGGGTTGCCTACCAGCAGCAAATCCTCTAAGCTGGAGATTCCAGCGAGCCGGTCAACCTCAGCCCAGCTGGCAATCTTGTTGTTGCTCATGAGCAACACCTTCAGGTTTTGCAGCTTCTCAATTCCGCTCTGCAGGGTGAGGCCAATGCGGCCTGCTGTATGCTTCAGGGCGTTACGAACACTGAGCCTCAGTGACAACTGACCAGGCTCTGGATGACGTTGTAAGAGATCCACAGCTCTTCCAAGGTGTCAGCTATGGCATCAAGGTTCTCAATCTTTTTTATCAGGTTCCTGCCTAGAGAGAGGATTTTCAAGCTCTCCATCCCAGACAAGCTGCTGATCTTCTCTATGCTGTTGGTTGATAGAGCCAGGTGTCTGCACACAAGCAAGGAGCTTACAACTTGGTGGTGATCAGTGAGGAGGTCACATGTCCGCATGTACACACTCACTTGCACATTTTCAGCGTAGATAGCGTTGCGTCCATCTTCTCGATTGGAGGGCACATCCCATTCAGCTCGACCTGAAAAGCGTGTCCTGTCTTTATTCGCAATTGCTTTTCAAACTGTCTAAGGAAAATGTCTTCACCTGCCTTCTCCACTTCTGCGGCAACTACGCCTTTCTTCTCTTCAAACACCTTGATGGCGTCTTTGATGGACATGCCCTTCGCCATTCTATCGTCTTGCGGCTAGAGGCTCTGCGGGTCACGGCGCTGTCTACGAGGCGACTATTCACACACACGCTCAAACAAAAGTTTATGTAGTGACATTTTTGTACAAGCGAGTCGATTTTGATGACTTCATACCATGCTCCTCACCCAGGCGTAGTTGACTTCCAGGTGCATGCTTCAATACTGGGCTTCGTTATGCTTGCGTTATGTTATCGCACGAGTACAGGTCCAGCTCATGCAACTCTCTCTCACGCACGCAAGGCACGTTCAGCTTGTCATGTACACACAGTTTGGCTGTCGTGCTGGTACTCCGCGCTCAGTAGTCTTACTAGCTGTAAGGCGTACAGGGCGTCAACATGCCTGCCTCACACCTCCTACAGCCTTCGTGGGCCCTGAGACCTAGTCTCGTGACGCCAGTTACTGAGGCTGCCTGTTGTCCTGCATTTGTTCGTACTGGATGGCTCTGTGTCGCCTCTTGCCCTGTGTGGATCTGCTTTTTGCATGAACAACATCAATGTGAGACCCACACCCGAATTGTGGCGTCCGCTCCTGCGCAGCATCTCCCCCAGTGACGCCAATGCAGGCCAGTCGCTCATTCACAGGGGCATCCACAGCAGGTGATTGCCGTGCACCTCCCGATTAGATTGGGGCGTCACAGTCACCAGTGTCAGAGCTAGCCTTTGTCGGTGTACGCCCATCAGTTGCGGCGCTTTGTTTGTGCCGGAGCAGGGTGTACCCGTGCCTTTACCTCACGGTGCCCAACAAGGCATCAGCGCAGAGTGGCCAGCCCGATGGTCTGCGAGGCAGCCAGCCTGCAGTTTGTAAGGGGAGTAGATGAGCCCACTGTACCCGAGGTCCGTCTGACGCGCGCAAGGACAGGCGGCAGCGGCCAGGCGCTGTTTGTGTTCGACAATCCAAGCGTCTTCCAGGCCAGTTCGAACATGGGCGAAATCACTGGCCTGTTCATGGTAGATGACGAGGTACGCCGGTGCTTAACCAGCTGCTAGCAGGGAAAGGCCACTTTGCACGAACCACCAGACTCTGTGTCCTGGCCTGGCAGGGGACGCTGACTACCACTGATGTCAAGGCAAAATTCGTGAATGGAAAGCCTCAGATCATTGAAGCCAAGTTTAACATGCGCAGCTCCTTTGAGTGGGATAGGTTCATGCGGTTCATGGACAGGTGAGGCCCGCAGCGCAATTGCAGTGAAGTGCAAACTCGTATCCTCATGCCCAGTGCCACAGAAGAGTGAGCCATGCCATGCTGCCCTGCCACAGCATAGCTGCCCCTGCTGATGCAGGTATGCGGAGTCCAATGGATTGGGCTTTGAGAAAGGCTCATCCTGATTGTTGTGGACACAAAACATGTTTCACACAGCCACTGCACCCTATCTCTATGCTCATTGTCATTGGGAGCCTGCTTCTGCAGCAAGTTAACAGCTAGCTTGTTGCAGCCCCAGCCTAGTTTCCTTTTCACCCTTCCCCACCATACTTTTGCACAGTTTTGGGCCTGTGGTGCCGCCGCACACATTTTCGTTGTGTCACCACTGCAGTGTGCTTCCAAACCAGGATGTGATGATGTGCAAAGCATTGTTTACTGATGCAACAAGTTGCATTCACGAGCTGCTGTTTGTGAACCCATTGCTTGGTGTATCTATTTAATGCCCGACTTCCCTTCTTTCCTACGTATCATACACAATTCACATGTCCAGCGATCACATGACAAACCCTAGGATGAAAATGGTGAGCAAAGGCGTGGCGGTTCAAACAGCACTGGCCACTCATCAGGGCCCTATCCGTAGACAACCAGTAGAGCGCGACCGGACTGGTTAAAGGTTAATGTTAAACCGATTGTTAAAGTTGACCGTTTGGTCGCGATACGAGTCCCTTTTTGCTGTCGTTCTGGTCGCGACACGGCAATGCACCCAGCGACACTATGCCGGCAGAAGTAGCCAGTGAGAAGCAGTCCCACGGTAGCAAAACGGGTATGTTAAAGATTGGTTAAAGATGTGGTTAAACCCAAAACATCAGGATGTTAAACTAACCAGTCGCGCTCTAACAACCAGGTATACCTAGAGAGACGTGTAGAGTACGCCCGTACAATCCTAGGTGGCTTGGATTCCCAGAAAATCTAGGATTGAAAGCTAGAAGAAAAGAATTCTAGGCTAGGAGAAAAACCTAGATTTGGCCCACATGCTGGCACGGCTTGCAGGACGGACTGAATCTTAGCAGAATGCCACCAATTCTAAAGTGCCTGCCTGTTTTGTTTTAAAGAAGGCTTTTAAAGAAGGGTTTTAAAGAAGGCTTTGTTGACGCTTGTTGCCAAAGCACCCGGTCCACAGCGTCTGGCGTTGTGTTTATGCGGGGCCTTGAGCGCCCAAGACCTAGTCTCGGGACGACAGTTACAGAGGAGTGTGTAGACAACATCGTACAGCATCGCACAGAATCATGCCTCTTCACCCAGCAATGCTCCTAGAACACTGCTCTTCCTCGACAACTCCTCGTACTTTGCTGCTGCCATGCCTCCTGATGCTAGCATCTTGTCCACCCGCGCCTTCTCCTTTGTGAGGTAAGTAGTACCCTGCACACAGTTCATTGCTGCATCTTTCACACCTGCATTGCATTAGCTGGTCTAGCAGTCATGGCAGCAGGGCACATGTCACCGCAATATCACAATACATCACTGCGATGAAACAAGGTCTTAATGGCACCCTCCCTCATACCTTTTCTGATGCCTTGGTCATCATCTTCACATAGACATCCCCGTTGACCTTGTCTTCGTCCTTCAGCCCAGCGACTGCCTCAGTCACCTACACAGCGCCAGCACTATTCTATCATTCACATCCGTTGCATGGTGTGAGCATGGTGACACGACAGCCTCGTATGCCACTAACCTTAGTAATAAGAGCTGCCTTGTCATCTGCATCTGCAAAGTCCTTGACAATGCTGTCCAGAGCCTCCACCCGAGCAAAGCCAGCATCCGCTGCCACTTTATCCTTCAGGAATGTCAAGAAAGCCTCAGCCGTGCGCCCGGAGTTATACCTGCATGCACCAGCTTCGGCAATAAGTGGGCATACCTAAGCGTTGTAATGTGTTTGAGCTACAGGGTGTGACTGGCTATGATTCAATCGTAGATCACACAAGCAACTCTGTGCAGCTGTATGTGCAGGAATGTTCATGAGGGGGCACCATGCAAAACCAGCCACCCACTCTTGCACAGTGTCCTTGCTTGGCACCTTCCCTCTTGGGAAAAACTTGATAGTAGGGAACCCCCGAACATCATACTCCTCACCCAAGCTTCTGTGGGCATCGGCATCCACCTATGGCAGCATGCAAATGTGGTGATCAAACAATCTGCCACTGGTC
Organism: Haematococcus lacustris; assembly: GCA_030144725.1. Classification (NCBI taxonomy): domain Eukaryota; kingdom Viridiplantae; phylum Chlorophyta; class Chlorophyceae; order Chlamydomonadales; family Haematococcaceae; genus Haematococcus; species Haematococcus lacustris. The sequence goes on from JASKMD010000007.1 coordinate 10,284,382, forward strand.
TTGAATGGATGCGTGGCACATCACAGCTAGTAAAGTGTACTATGAAAACAGCATGCTTGTTGTGCTCTGGCTGGCGTGAATGCAGACATCAAGGGAATTGGGTACAGCCCTGACCAGGTTTAGACCCACGATGGCGCAAGTTGCAAGCTCACCTTGGCAATGACAACCCTGTTCTTCAACTTTGGGTCGGACTGGACCAAATCTCCCAGCTTTTTGTACTCTGGCACCTGCACGCACGTACATCACACATATAGCAAGCACAGCATGGCACGCAAAGTGGTATATCCAGCGATCTAAGTGCTGTCGATGCCGGCGTGTCGATGCAGCTGCCGGATCACCACACGCACCAGGTGCTTGCAGTGCCCACACCAAGGTGCGTAGTACTCGACCAACACGTGCTTAGCACCGTTTACGACAGACTTGAAGTTGGCGGGAGCTGCGACAGATGCAGGTCGGATTTCTGACAGCCCATAGATCGGAGGCAAGAGCTGTACCACTTCTTACTCAGGTCCTGAACTCCTGGCAAGCTTTGCGTAGGGTCCTCCGCAGCAAAGGCGAGAGCGATGGATGCAAGGCATACCACAGCCAGCAGTGCGATGCGAGCCATTTTACTAGAATTGGGCAAGTGTTACACAGCAAGTGGCTAATAGGCTCGGCAGGCTCGTAAGTCACACATCCTTGACATTTGGAACGCTCCAGATACGGCCAAGAGCAACTGTACGCATATGTTGCATTTCAGCAACGCTGGTCTTCGTAATAGGCCAGGCCAAGGCACAAGGACGGTAGTCGACGTACTGCAGGGTACTGCTGGCGATGCGGCTTACACGTCAGCATTAATCAATAGTGGTGCTTGCATACTTGACTGGCAGCTGCATGAGGAGAGGCTAACCAGGTGAACAGTGCTGTTCACAGCTTGTCCAGCCCACACCAGGGCAAGGCTGGCAAGACCGGCCCACTGCAGGTCATTGCAGTTGCTTCATGAAGACCATACCCAGCTGTACCAGTTCTTGTTTGCCAGCCTGTCACACTGTGCAGCAGATGCTCTGCCATCAGCACTGCAGCAAGCAATTTGCAGAGCTGCCAGGCCATTAGTGCTGGCAGCCATGCAAGCGTGGTTGGCTGACTTAAGGGTGAGAACAAGCAGCCTCCTGCAAGCCTGCTGTCAGCCAATACAATGCAGCCACTTTCAGCCTGGCTACAGGCCCTGCCAGCGATGTTGGTGTGTGTGGTGCAAAGCGCAGGTGAGGCATGTAAGGCTGGCTAGCACTCACTGGCTCAGCCCCACCCTGCCCATCATGCCAGTGCATGTGCAGCTGGGACGTCAGCTTTGCATGCAACTGTAGCATCAGCCACACCCAAATCCGGTCAGGAGCTCTCCCTTACACCACCACTGCGTTGTGGCAATGGTGCACATCCCCAACTGCTTCCATGCAGCACCTCCCCTGCTGCTGCATGTGGACGTCATGATCAAGCCTGCCCCCTCGCCGACCCTGGGGCGAGCCTTGAAGGTACAAGCTGCCCTCACTGCATAGCCCTGAACACCACCAGCACCACCAGCCTGTAGACTGCGATGTTCACTCAGCCAAGCGCCCTCTGCTGCCCTGCTGGAACCTCGCCTGTGTCACATACCGCCTGGTTGCCTGCTGGTGGGTGGGGTGGTGCCAGGTGGTGGTGCTAGGGGGCCCGCGGCGGCTGCCAGGCGCCAAACACACCGGCTGGGTGCATGAGAGGGCAGCTCTGGAGAGGGCACAGCCCCCAGAGGCTGATGAGGTGGGTGCAGAGGCTGCCTTGTGCTCAAGGGCCTGGGCTGCTAAGGGCGTGAGGTGCCTACTCTGCACACACCCTGACCCTCACTAGGGTCCAGATCTTAGGGTCGTCAGGCAGAGCATCAGGACCAGGATCGCAGGCTCAGGGCAGCGGGATGCCGTCGCAGGTGCCCTGGCTCTTCACAATGCCTGCTCTTCAGCTGTGCTGCACCCAATGCTGTCGCAGCCACCAGTGTTACTTATCACTGACGCTATGTAGCACGCTCCTGCTGTTTGGGATTAGGTGTGGTGGTGGCGGGTGGGGCATGCACCAGTACCAGGGTCAGGCACACACTGAGAGGCGACACACTGCGGCTGCTGAAGCCAGTGCCAGCAGGCTAGGGCGGCAGCCAGGTCTGCGGGCCAGGGTTGGTTAGGAGCAGTGTAACCTACTCCTGACCAGGGTCAGGGCCAGCAGCCAAGGGGCTCCTAGGGCAGATGCCATGGGGCTCTGCACCCAGCCTGGGGCACTCACCTCCCTTGGGCAGCGCCCTGGGCCTGCCTGCCGCCCCTGCAGGTTTTGCTGGCTGATGAGGAGGGAAAGCTGTTGGAGGGGCTCATCACAAACTTTGCCGTCATCCAAGGTGTGCTGCTCACCAGCCTGCTGTGTCAGCGCTGACTTCCCCTACAACTGAGGGCTGCGTTGTCTAGAACCTGGGCTTGATGCCTGGGCCTGCTGCGTCAGCAAGCGCATGAGCTCATGTGACTCGGTCAGGGCAGCAGGCGTTGCCAGCCTGGGCTTTGTCTGGGTTACATCCTGACGCTCAGGGTGTTGTCCAGGCGAGCAGTAGTGCTGGGACCTGGCAGTGCCCCATCTTATGCCTGAGGTGCTGTGATGGCGGGGAAGACGTGGCAAGCATGCCTGGTGGCATGCCTTACCCTCCCCCACCAGGCCCTGGAGCCCGCAAGCAGCAGCAGCATGCACCCACTGAGTTTGATGTTCCCAGCCGCTGCCTGTTGTTGGCACAGTTGTTCCATCTGTCCATTTTGTTGTCAATGGTACAGCTATCTCTATTTGCGTGCTCCATGGAAGCATGTGGGGTGAGTTGCCGTAGACGTGGCTGCTGGGGCTGCTGCTGCTGCTGCTGCTGGGGCTGCTGCAGAGGTGGCCCAGGAGCCCTGCCTGGTGACAGCCAGCCCTGCTGCTGCCCTGCCTGGACTGCTGCTGCACCGGGTGATGGAGGCAGCGGCTCAGCTGGGGCTGCCAGTGGTGCGGTGTGGCCCCTCACCCGCGCACCGCCTGGCATGGCGTGAGGCCTTCACCATGAACTGGTGAGCCTGCAGCTGTCACCTGCACCCTCACCAGGACTGCTGCCTTGCCTCGCCACGCGGTATCCTGTCCTGTGTGCCTCCCTGCCCTTGTCCTGTTCTGTCCTTCATGGCACCCTGTCTTGTGTGGGGCCCTGCCCCATGTCCTGTAGCGGGCCCTGCCCCATGTCCTGTAGCGGGCCCTGCCCCATGTCCTGTCCTATGTGGACCCAGCAAGTGTCCTGTGGCAAGCAACAGCTGCTTCACAGTGCCATGTGTGGGCATGTGCACGCCCTGAACCAGCCAGCGCCTGGTCATCACTGTGATCACCTGTTTGCATCAGCTGTTTGCACCGTTACATTGCAGTGTGAACATTGGATGTGTGAGTATGTGCCTTGCATGAGCTGCAGTGTGCGCGGCATCCAGCCCGTGTCACACATCTGGGTCCCTCCAGGTGGGTGGCGGCATGAGGGGTATGAAGGGTGGCCACCGCGACAGCAGCGGCAGCAGGGCAGCAGCAGCACTCGCAGCCGCTGGGGTCCCGACAGCCCACTTGATGCCCCTGGCCGGTTCAGGGGTGGGAGGTTTGGTACTTTGAGGGGCAGCCAGAGTGAGGCAGGCAGCTGAACAGGCGTTGGTCAGGCAGGGCCAGGCAGGGCCGTGCTGGGCCATGCTTGCTAGAGCAGAACAGAGCTCAGTCTCAGCAGGCAGGGCGAGGTGGCAGCACATGCTGGCAGCATCCAGGATGCCCAGTGTCTGGTAGGCCTGGATGTCAGGGATGTCGGCAGTGCACAGCAGGGCATCAGTCTGGCATTGAGAGGCGTAAGGGAAGACGTGCTGCCATGCTACACACACAGCAGATCAAGGCAGTGCATCAGGCAACTCAGCTGCTTACCCAGCTGCACATACCAGTGCTGGCACACCGGCTGATCCAGTCAGGCCTGCAGTGTTAAGGTGCCACGAGTCAGTCCAGCGGCACGGCCCCAGGCCCCGGGTTCAGGTTGGAGAGCACTGGGAGCAGGCTATGTGGCCAGAAAGTTGTGGGTGTCCTGCTTGGCCACCCTGCCCAGCCCCTTGGCCCTACTCCTGGCCCAACAACCAGCCACCTGGGCGCTTGCCGCTGGTGGCTGGGCGATAGCACCCTGCCCAGCCCCTTGGCCTGAGTCCTGGCCGGACAAGCGGGCAATGACCTGTGGGGCAAAGACCTGGGGCTGATGCTTGACTGCCCTGCCTAGCCCCCCTGACCTTCAGCCCCGGCCCTGTGTTACTTCTGATGTGCATCGTTGAGCCACCGGTGCTGCCGCCAGTGCTGCCATGATGTTGACTGCAGGTGGTGAGGGAGGGGGCTGGGAGCTGCAGGTGCCTGGGCCCTGGCCTGGGCCGCACACGCTCAGGCTGCAGCGGGCCCTGGCTCAGCTGCAGGTGGCCTGGGATGTGGAGCAGCTGGCAGCATAGTGTGGCAGTGGCAGCAATAGCACAGACTAAAGAGGCGTCTGTCCATCGGCATTGGCTGTAAATCGTGGCATAAATCGCCATTGTATGCCATCGTACGCCATTTGTTGTGACGCGCTCCGCTGCACCGCACTGTAAGCTGTCTCCGCCTCCGCTGAGGTCTCCGCAGCGGGCCTCACTGCAGGTCTGGAGCTAACCCAGCAGCGTTTTGTTGAGCTGAAGAGGCGTCTGGTAATTGCTTTCAACCAGAATGGGATGATTCCTTTCACGCGGTCTCAGGGCTAAGGGGCTGGCAGTGTCAACCTGGGCATTGCACCGCTTGCTTCCCATGTGCCATGGACCATGGTGGGATGATCATCACTCCATGAAACCCAAGTTGCTTGAAGAAGCCACCGCATGTCTAATGCACATCGCGTGATGGCTAAGAAGGAGCGGAAGGGCAGCGAAAAGAAGGGCTCGGGAAAGAAATCGAAACGTGCGGGTCCCTGGCTGACTGTGAGCGCCGTGACTTACGCAGCCACGAGGCCACACCGGCAGCAGTATCAGAGCCAGGGCCCAGCACTCCCCCGCCTGCCAGGCGTAGCCAGCGCACCAAGGCTGAGCAGGCAGCTGAGCCTACCCAGCGCACCAAGGCTGTCAAAGCCAAGCCAGCACCACAGCCAGGCAGGTGGCTGGACAGGGACTGCAATGCAGCGCTGAACATGCAGCGCATTGAAGAGAGCAGGTGGCGCCCACTGGAGCTTTGCTGGTGGCCAAATCAGGCAGCTCTGCCAGCCAAGGGCAAGGGGTACCCACGCCTGGGCTACAAGAGGCTGCGAGACAAGCCTCCCAAGGCCCAGGAGCAGCAGCAGCCTGCTGAGGCACAGTAGTGTGGGCCCCCTTCTTGAGCTGTCATCAGCTTACAATCAGTGCATGCAGGTCATGCCAACTCTACACAATAGCCCTCAGGGGTCAGGCAATGATGTAGGTGGTAGGCACTCATGCACCATGTCCATATGCACTGGGTTTACTCCACACAGCCCAATAACACCGTTTGAGTCGGGCCACTATTGCCCAGTAGTGGTCACTAATATTCCAGCTAGCGGCCACTAGTGGTCCCTGGTATTCCGGCTCAAATGGAGGCCTTGGTGAGGGACAAGGGGGCTGCAGAGGCAGCGTTCGAGCAGCCAGCCACGATATCCAGGTTCGGGGAGAGCCCTGCCTGGCACGTAATGCACGCTCGCCCTTGCATGGGCAGGAGGATGTCTGCGTTCGACATCAGGGAGTGTGGAGCGTGACAGTCGGAGAGGACATGGTCCCCTCAAGAGCTTCAAGTGCTCGTGGCACGCCCTTGCATTGACACAAACTCATCACTCAACAATCTATTCTTCAAGGAGTGGGATTTACAAGGTGGCAGCAAGTGAGAAGTGAGGTCGACATCGAGATCGATATCGTCATGGAGGACTTTCCGTCATGGCGTCAATGCCACTACCTGGAGCTTCTGAGTCATGCCCTTATGGATGGGTACACGCCGTCACGGCAGACTGGCGCTATCTAGCAGGCCAACTTTCCACGGACCCTGCCTTGTCAATGCCTTGAATTGATGCCGTAAATCACACCCTGCCCTGCTTCTTTGCTCTCCTGCACCTGTTGCAATGCCCCTGTCAATGATCAACACATCGTCTCTATTGTACACGCTGCCTGCTTTGACATGGATCCACGCACAGCTACCCTCAAAACATATGGTATCAAAAACTCTCCACCGCCCTCCCTGCCCCACCTCTCCTGCTGCCCCTGCCTGGTCACAATGTCAGCTCATTGCCGGCCTTGCTGCTTTGCCCCTTGCACCGGCTTGGCGTGCTGCCTGAGCTTCACCTTCACCCCCTTGCTGGCCACCAGCTCCTCCAGCAGCTTCTGCCGCATCAGCAAGATCTGCAAGACCCAGCCAGTGCATGTGGCAAACCACATGACATTCCACAACTCATGCATGTCTCATCGTGGCAGGCTGAAAGACGGTTGCGCTGCTATGAGCAGCTGGCCCCGGCCGCACATCATGTGCCTCAACCATGAGCATGTGCATGCAGTAACCCTCACCCAGCTACAGCCTCTGCATGACCTGCACCCCGGGTAGCCACACCAACGATGGATCCTGTCTTCAATCCTCACAACCGCTGTTGCTCCTGCCTTCCTATTTTCCTGCAGCATGTCATATTACTGCCTAACCTTCCTTCCAGCACCGCACCTGGGCTACTTCACGTAGCCTTTCATTCTCCGCCTCCAGCAGGGCTTGCTCCACATTAAACTCCGCGGCAGCATGAGGGTGCATGCCGTACGCGGAGCTGGCTCTCTGCTGTGGGGCTACCACCTGCATGTCACCATGCAAGGTAGTACGCATGCTCTGTAGGGCACCCAGCCTGCTATGCCCCGTAATGTCACACTGCCCTGCTCCCAGCCACACAACACAATGCAGTGCAAAAGGGGAGGTGGCGACCGTGTCCTGCTACTGCTGCTGGAGCGGTCCACCCTTGTTGCTGCTGATTGTGCAAGCTCATCACTCACCCCCTCCAGCAGGAAGCGTGCCTGCTTCAGCGCTTCTGCCCCCTGGGACTCCGCTACAGTGTCACTGGTAGCGGCAGCGGCAGGAGCAGGGGGGCTGGTGGGATGCAGGTGCGAAGCTTCTGCCACCAGCTCTGCCAGCTGTGCCTTTAGGGCACTGATGTCCTCCCTGGCCTTGTTGACCACTGCTGCCTACATAACAGCAGACATTGCCAACATGGCTTGTGTCATAGACCTGTAATGTGTGCCGCCTCTTGAGCTGTCGTCAGCTCACAATCAGTGCATGTCCATGTGCATTGGGTATACTCCACACAGCTCATTAACACCATTTGAGTCAGGCCACTAGTGGACCCTAGTATTCCCGCTAGTGGCTGCTAGTGGCCACTACTGGTCCGGCTGAAATGGAGGCCCTAGTGAGGGACAAGGGGGCTGTGCATCAGTACAAGCAGGGGAAGTGAGCATCATACCCGTGGGATAGGTCTGTCGCTGGAAAACATGTTCTGCAGGCACGGAAGGCACCTATCGTTGCGCACTTGCTGATTTGCTGTGGTAATACAAGCCCTTTTCACCCACTGCCAAATCAGCCTCGAGCTCCATTATCTGATTCGTTAGCTCAGCGAGTGGAAGTACGGGTCGAGACACAGCCGCAGCTCTTAGTAAAGTGGGATTCCGCGTGTGGGAAACATTGTAGTTCCCCGTTGAGACCAATCTGTTACTCGGATGAGCTTGTGCGTGCGCAGTGAGCCTGTTGCAATCCGTAGGACACCTGCACCTTAAACCTGAACCTTGAACTACAGCCATGTGTTTCGAGGGTTTTGAGGAAAGCAGCCACCCTGCGGTCGGTCTAACTAAACTTTTTTATAATGGTAAAATTCCAGAAAAGAACAGCAAGAACACCTCTTCTGTCAGAACTGCTGTTCTTGGTCTAACTTAACTTAAAACGCAAAGCAGGCTTCAGCTCTGCCATACAGCTACCTGCATGACAGTAGATATATCTGAATGGATATATCAACAATGCTGTATCTCCATCCTGCTGTGGAGCCCCCTACACTTCTCCACAGCAGAGAGACCGGTGTGTGTCCCTAACCTAGGAGTCGGGACCTACCCTACGTGTCCCTAACCTATTCGCTAGAGCCCTACCCTATGCACACTCCAGCGCACACACATCCCCTTTGTAAGGGGCAATCGTATTGTTTGTTTGTTTGGCTCATGGCATGATACACATGTCAATGTCGCTGCCGCTGGTGCCGCCGCTGCCACTTCCGCAGCAGGCCTCTGTCGCGCACTTGCACCCACTCCTGGCCTGGCCTGCCTGGGTTAGGCATGGCGGGGCGGCCCAGCCAGCTGCTGAGCTCGCGGGGGCGGCCCGGCCCGGCTGCAATGCGGGCGATGTTCAGCGCGGCTGACACGTCTCGGTCGTAGAACCTGATGCCGTTGCTTGTTGAGCACATCAGGCCCCGGATCCGGGACCGCGTCGCCATGCTGCGCACCGGGTGCAGCCACCTGCAAGGCAACATATGTCAATGCTCACATGTAAGACCCTTCCGTGCCAAACCAAGTGATAAGTCAAGCCATGTCTAGTCTAAACGGTGCAGGGCACAGTCTAAGCTGGTGTGTGAGGCTGTTATGCACCTATGTAATGACTTCACTCCTACAATGCACATGCACCTGGGGTCTCTCACCTGAAGGACTCAGCCTGACCTGCCACCACGTTGGAGCGGGCAGAGCTGACCCGGCTGGTCCGGAACTCATGCACCAGCACCACACGCCCGGGGAACTGCTTGCATGCCTCCCGTCGCATCTGCTTGACAGGCACACCTCTGCTGCCAATGCTGCCACTGCCGCTGAAGCCTGCTGCCCCATAGGCCAGGGCCAGGGGGCGACCTGTGGCAGCCGAGTTGCAGCGTACCTTGGCACCCTTGACAGTCTGCAGTCACAAGGAGAGACACATTGTGAGCTCAGGTCAAGTCATGGCGAAGACTAGCATTGTGAGCACACATACTGGCACACATACTGGCTGGGGGTACGGCCTACTCACCTCAGCCCAGAACTTGGCCACCGTGCGTTGCTTGCCTCCGTACAGCCGGAACCTGGCGTTGGACCAGCGCCGCTTGGACATCTCGGCCCACATGGCCGGCCAGGTCACCAGCGTCGTGTCAGCGTACTCCCGGTACCGCTGCAGCGAGGCGGTGTAGTTGGTGACTTGCGACAGTAGATCGTGCTGAGGCTTGATGTCGGCCGTCCAGACCTTGGACTCCTTGGCGTGCTCCGTGATGCCGCTCTGCCGGTAGTACTGCCCCGCAGTCAGGCTGCGCTGCCACACGGACTTCACAGCTCCGGAGGGGTACCGCTCCTCGTGGGCCACTGTAGCCATGTTCGTCTTCCCGGGGTCGCAGCCCAACCAATGGGCGTCCAGGTGCGCCAGCGGGTTGACAGCGCCCTCCTCCTTGCCCATGCAAGGCAGCTCGCCCGGCGGCTCTGCTGGCTTGGGGCGGATGAACATCAGGCTGATAGCGACTCCGTCTGTGTGCACCACCTGCGCGAATTTCTGCCCGACGTTGGGCCGGACGGCTGCGAGGTTGGGCAGGAAGGCGTTCCACCGGTTGGCCACCTACAGCCAACATCAGCCACCACAACACACTTAAGAGACACACACAGCTTAAGAGCCACCACAACACACTTAAGAGACCATCAGTCAATGGTGCCACAAGCAACCTGCCTCAAACAATCTGCCACCATCAACCTGCCACAATCAAAGCAATGGCTGACCAGAGCACACTCAAGGATCACTTACCTCACTGTCCTGGGGCCCGGCCACACCGTTCCTGAACTTCTCCTCTGAAGTGATGTCCGCAGGCAGCATGCCAGCAGTCCGCATCAAGCCATAGATGGCCCGGGTGTCCAGCTTGATGTGGTGAGCCCTGCAGCTGCAGCTGGGTGTGAGCGCAAAGGGGGAGGGGGGGCGGTAGGGCCTGGTGTTGCGCTGCCCCCCAGCTGCCTGCCAGACCGCCCAGTCCAGCTGCCAGCTGACGTTGGCTGCCTCCAGCTGTCTGCTGGTGTCCACTGCATGGCGCAGCAGGCTGCCCCGGTTGGCCTTACTCTCCAGCCAGTCCTTGTCAACCACCACCCCCTGACCCAGCCCCAGCAACCTCCGCTGCCTGGCCACCTCATCCCTCATGGCCACAGTAGGCACCACCCCACCCTCCAGCCAGGTCACCACCTTCCCCTGCACACTCCTCGACCCTGTGGACCCTGCGGAGGAACAGCTCAGTGAGGCTGTTGGCAAAGTTAGTCTCCAGCTTGGTGCCCACGTCGTCCACGGTGTTGGAGTCGTACAGATAGCGAGGTACAGCTTTGAGGCGGTCGTGGAGACGCGGGTAGAAGGCCAGCACATCCTCCACAGCTGCGCTGGGCTGGGAGCTCCTGCTGCGACGAGGCAGTCCGCGGATGAGCTGCAGGTACATGTTGCGATCCGCCAGGTTCGGGATGACCGCGAGCTCAGCTGGGATTTCCTCGAAGACGTCCTGCCCGTCCGGCAGCCCCCTGACCCGCGTGAACCAGCCTCGCACCGCGAGACCCAGTAGCAAGCTCCCGAGCAGCGCTCTCATGCTGCAGGCCTCCACCCAAGCCTCGAGTTGCGTGACGACCCGCAGCTCGACCACTTCGGACGCCACGACCGCTCCCGCCTCTAAACCAGCAGCGCACACGCCCCTCATCACGGTATGCCGTTTGGCCTTCTTCGCATGCCATGTATTGTTGTCGTGCCGGTCCCTGCGCGCTTCACCGCTGGCCTTCTTGTTCTTCTGCGCCTGGCTTAGCTCTGGCTGAGCCTCAACCTCGCGGTCAACTTCAATGTCCGAGGCATTACGATTACGTTTACGCTGCCTGTTTCGCTGCATCCTCTACCAAGCTCTACAGCGACATATCAATGCTATGTTACGTACTTACGACTTTTAAGTTGTTCTAAGCATTTCACCAACGACCTAACGGGGAAGCAGCGGCGCTTGCAGAAGTGGTTAAAGAAGCGGTTACCCACTCTGCTCCCGTCAGTGCCGCTGCCTTGAGAGCAAGAGGCATGTCGTCGCAGTATGCGGTGACGCAGGACGGTGGACTCGCGGCGACGCAGTCTTTCGCGAGCCAGGCAGAATTCACACAGGGAACCTTCTCCCCATTCACACAAGGAGATGGGTGGGCTGCAATGTCTGTTGCATCAGATGTGGGACAACAGCTCGACCAGGTATGCAGCTATCCTATCGTCTGGCATTCATTGCAGACCGCCCAGCTATGCCTGGTTTGTCCTACCACTGCTCGCTGATCCCCTGCAGCTCCACTTTGACGACGGGGACATGCTGGACGAAACCCAGCCAGGCCAGCCTCCCCCTGAGCATGCATGCTGGTCAGTGCAACAGCCCAGTGCCAACCAGCTACAAGTCGCAACCAGCCCCCTTGCACACAGACTACTGTGGCTGTTGCCTGGCATCTGGATTGATCACCACTGCAGTTGCCCGTGTTAGTGCAGCACTGCAGAACGGAGACACTGCCACTGTGCTGGTGACGTCCACCTGTAGGGCTCATGCTGTACAGCAGTGCAGGCGTAAGGAGCCAGGCAGTTCTGACCAGCAGCGGGCTCTCACAGTGCGAGTGCTGCCTGCTGTGTGACTGCTCCTCAGCTATTGCGGACTGCACAACGCTGCCAGCGTGGCCAAGTGCCTGGCTACTGGCAAGTGGTTCTGCAACGGGCGCAGCACTTCAGCTGGCTCCTGCATCATCGTGCACCTGGTGAAGAGCAAGCACAAGGTCAGGGGGGCACCGCACAAGGGTGGCCAGTGATGCCAATTGAAAAGTGACCAGGTGTGACAGTCAGGGGTGGTCAGTGATGGCCAAATGAGGAGTGTCCAGGTGTGACAGTCAGGGGTGGCCATGTTTGGCAGCTAGGGTGTTGCCACCAGCAGCAGATGGAGGTTGCTGGCAGGGGAGAGCATGAGAGCGATTAGGATCACACCAAGGGTCACAGTGGGGGTCACACCAGGCAGCAAATAAAAAAGCATACCAGGGGTATCACACTCTAGACAACAAGCTGCTGCCGAGTCCTCCATGCATTGTGTCCTCCTCCTCCCGCCCTGCCCATGCTGCCTGGCTGCTGGGCACCAACAGTGCATCACAGTGTCTCACATCCCTGCGTGCCTCCAGCCATGCTGCCGCCTGTTTCTGCTGATGGTGGCCATCCCGCCCCCTTACCCCCTTACCCGACATCTGCCCTTGAGAACTTCTGCCTGACTGCCTATGCCCACAACAGCCTGCCTGGCCCTGCCCTGCCCTGCCCTGCCCTGCCCTGCCCTGCCCTGCCCTGCCCTGCCCTGCCCTGCCCTGCCCTGCCCTCTTGCTCTTGCTCTTGCTCTTGTCCCACGTCTCTTGCTCCTGCCGCCCCTGACTGCCCGCAGGAGGTGCAGCTCCACAAGGACAGCCCGCTGGGTGACGCCGTGCTGGAGTGCTACGCCAGCGGCAGCCGCAACGTGTTTGTGCTGGGCTTTGTGCCGGTGCGGGGCGAGAACACGGTGGTGCTGCTGGCCCGCGACACCCCGGTCAACCACCCCACCATCAAGGACCTGAACCTGGACCTCAGCCAGTGGCAGCCAGTGGTGGAGGTGAGCTGTGGAGGGGCAGCAGCTCAGATAGAGCAGGGTGGGGCGGAAAGGGGCGGGGCGGGGAGGGGCGGAAAGGGGCGGGGCGGGGCGGGGCGGGGCGGGGCGGGGCGGGGATGGGCGGCGCGCGGCGGGGGGAGGGCGTAGGCTGCATCCAACGCTGTCTAGGTTCCGCCCCTCCACCGCATCAGCCTCAACCTCCCTGCTCACCCTGACCTGACCTGCTGCCAGCCCTTCCATAGCCCAGGTTACCCTAATTTCCCTCAACAAGCTCATGCCCCAACCCCTGCCTACCCCACCCCCTTCCCCCTTCCCACCCCCTTTCCAACCCCCGCCCACCCCCTGACCACCCCCTGCCCACCCCCTGCCCACCCCCTGCCCACCCCCTGCCCACCCCCTGCCCAGCCCCTGCCCACCCCTGCCAACCCCCTGCTGCCCTGCTCCCTGCCTCCTGGCCCCAGGAGCGCGCCCTGGTGAGCTGGCTGGTCAAGATCCCCAACGAGCGTGAGATGTACCGCGCCCGCAAGCTGAGCCTGGCGCTGGTCAGCCGGCTGGAGGAGGCCTGGAAGCAGCGGCCGGACGCCAGGCTGGACACCCTGGGGGCGGCGGGGGAGGAGGAGGAGCAGGCCACGCGCGTGCAGGCAGTGGCCCTCAGGTGCGGCCAGGGGGGGGAGGGGAGGGGGGACGGAAAGAGGGAGGAGGGGAGTGGGAGGAGGGGAGGAGGAATTGGGAGAGCGGGGGGAGGGGAGGAGGAATTGGGAGTGCGGGAGGAGGGGAGGAGGGGGGTGAAGGGAGGGAAGAAGGGCAGCAAGGGATGTTGTTTGTGGGAGAGGAGGCAGCAGGGGGTGGTCGTGGTAGCAAGGAGGAAGGAAGGGCTGAGTGTGCAGGGATGGGGTGGCTGCAGAGTTAGCTGCTGGGACAGGTGGCCAGGGCTCAGTCCCAGTGAGCAGACTGCAGTGCAGTCACTGCACCCACCCTCACCTCCCTCCTGCCTCCCAAGGATTCCTCCTCTCCCCCAAGCCCCCCAACATGTCACCCCACCACACAGCGCCGCTACCCTGCACCTGTCCCCCCACCCGTTGCCCTGTCCCACCCGCTGAGCCCCCACCTCCCCCCACACCTTTCCCAGCGCCTGTTCAACAGGCCTCAGGAGCAGCCCTCAGGTCCAGGGCCAGCAGCAGCAGCAGCAGCCCGCCCCCCTCGCCTCCCCCTCTGACCCCCACCACCAGCCCCACCCCTGCCCCTCCGCCCCTCCCTCCCTCCCTCCCCTCCCCTCGCCCCTGACCCAGGTACACCGACGTGCACCAGTACCACTCCGTGTTCCGCCCCCTCATCGCCCTTGAGGCTGAGTACGACCGGCGCATGAAGGAGTCGCAGTCGCGCGACAACATCGTGCTACGCTGGGACTGGGGCCTCAACCGCCGCCGCACCGCCTGGTTCCTGTTCCCCAAGGACGACACGGAGCTGCGGCTGGTGCCGGGGGACGAGCTGCGCCTGCGCCACACCAACGCCAGCAACAGGGGGCCGTGGGAGGGGGTGGGCTGGGTGCTCCGCTTTGACCAGTCCGAGGAGGTCTGCCTGGAGATGAAGACTAATGTGGGTGGGGGAGGGCGAGGGCGAGGGCGAGGGGCGAGGGGGAGGGGGAGGGGGAGGGGGAGGGGGAGGGGGAGGGGGAGGGGGAGGGGGAGGGGGAGGGGGAGGGGGAGGGGGAGGGGGAGGGGGAGGGGGAGGGGGAGGGGGAGGGGGAGGGGGAGGGGGAGGGGGAGGGGAAGGGGGAGTGGGGGGGTAGGGCAGGTTGCGGGGTGAGTACCCGCACCTCATGTATAACCCCAGGGGCTAGGTGAGCCTGAGCTGGGGGGATGACTCGTGCACAGCCTAACCCCCCTCACCCAGCCTCCCCTCCTGCACCTGCCCCCTGCTCCCTGGCCCCTGCTCCCTGCCCCCTGCTCCCTGCCCCCTGCCCCCTGCCCCCTGCCCCCTGCCCCCTGCTCCCTGCCCCCTGCTCCCTGCCCCCTGCTCCCTGCCCCCTGCTCCCTGCCCCCTGCTCCCCTTTCCTATCCCTTCCCCTACCTCCTGCACTTCCTGCACCTACAATTCTTTCTCCATCCTTCCCCAAGCCCTGGCCCTCCCCCCTCCCCTCCCCCGCCCTCCCAGGACGTGCCTGAGGACTGCCTAGTGGGGTACCGCGTGGAGCTGGTGTGGCGCAGCACCCCCTTTGACCGCATGCGCACCGCCCTGACCTGCCTGGACCAGGACCGCACCAGCATCTCAGGCTTCCTGTACCACACTCTGCTGGGTGGGCGGCGCCAGGGGGTCAGGGCCAGGGGGGCAGGGCCAGGGGGTCAGGGCCAGGGGGGCAGGGCCAGGGGGGCAGGGCCAGGGGGGCAGGGCCAGGGGGGCAGGGCCAGGGGGGCAGGGCCAGGCCTCAGGGAGGAGAGCGGGGGCCAGGCAGGGTCAGCAGGGGGCACTGGGGGGCGGCCGCAAGCTGCAGTAGGGGCGGCTGGGGGAGGAGTGGGTGCAGCTGGGGCGGCAGCAGGTGGAGGGCGAAGGCAAGGTAGTTGGGCAATGAGGGGGAAGCGGTGTGTGGGGTGTGAGGATAGATAGAGTAGAGGGAGGGAGGATGGGTCTTGCAGGAGGAGGAGCCAATCAGAGGGGGACAGGCACCTGAGGTCAACTTCACCTCTGTTGCCCCTGACCCCCTGCCATATAGCACACACTCACCTTCCTGGGCGCCACCCCTTCCCTGCTGCCTGGGCCGTCTAGAGGCCTACCTTTCCTGCACCTCCTCCCCTCCTCCGCTCCTCCCTTGCCCTGGACCACAGCCGCCAACCCATGACCCATGGCCCCCTCCCCGCCCTGCCCCTGCCCCTCCCCCCCCTGCCCCCCCAGGCCATGAGCCAGAGCCTGTGAGCCTGCGGCTGCAGCCCCCCCGCAAGGGCCTGGCAGTGCCCTCGCTGCCCGACCTCAACCACTCGCAGCTGGCCGCCCTCAAGGCCGTGCTGGCCGCCCCCCTGAGCCTGGTGCAGGGCCCACCCGGCACTGGTGAGCACAGCTGCAGCCGCAGGGGGGGCGGCAGGGGCGCACTCAGAACAGGCGGCAGCATTGGGGTGGGGGGGGGCAGCAGGGCCGGCAGTCGGGCGGCTTAGGCAGCAAGAGCAGCAGCTTTAGGACAGGCCGGAGGTTACAGGGCAGGGCTGAGCAGGCACTGCTGCAGCGCTGCTAGCTGTGAGCAGTGCTGGTGAGGGGGTGGAAGGAGGGGGAGCAAGGAGGGGAGGCAAGGGACCTGGAGTCAAGGCGGCTGGCAGGGCAACTAGGGGCAGGGCAGCGTGAGGCGGGAACATGGGGGTCAGCAGCAGGGACTGCATGGGTGAGGGACAGCAGTGAGGCAATGACCTCCTGGCCTGCCTGCCTGCCTGCCTGTGTGGCCCTGGCCCTGGCCCCGTCCTGACCCTCACCTGGCCTGGCCTGCAGGGAAGACGGTGACTTCAGCGGCCATAGTGTACCACATTGTGCAGGTGGGCGGGGCGGGGCGGGGCGGGGCGGGGCGGGGTGGGGCGGGGCGGGGCGGGGCGGGGCGGGGCGGGGCGGGGCGGGGCGGGGCGGGGCGGGGCGGGGCGGGGCGGGGCGGGGCGGGGCGGGGCGGGGCGGGGCGGGGCGGGGCGGGGCGGGGCGGGGCGGGGCGGGGCGGGGCGGGGCGGGGCGGGGCGGGGCGGGGCGGGGCGGGGCGGGGCGGGGCGGGGCGGGGCGGGGCGGGGCGGGGCGGGGCGGGGCGGGGCGGGGCGGGGCGGGGCGGGGCGGGGCGGGGCGGGGCGGGGCGGCCAGCCTGAGGGGAACATGAGGCTGCAGGCCATCTGGACAGCAGGGCAGATCTTACAAGGCAGGCAGCCAAGCATGCCACACAGACAGGGAAGAAGTAAGAAAAGCAGAAAGAAAGACAGGGAGACAGGGAGTCAGGACAGCAGGGCGGGGCTAGGGAGGCAGGCAGCCAGGAATGCATCAAAGACAGGGAGGAAGGACCTGCCTGCCCACCCACCAGCTGAATGTCCTGGCCACCCACTGACCCACCCAGCTGCTCTCCTTACCCCCCACCGCCCCGGGCAGGCGTGCAAGCGTCCCAATGAGCCCTGTGTGCTGGTGGCGGCCCCCTCCAATGTCGCGGTGGACCAGCTGGCGCAGAAGATCAGCCAGACAGGCCTCAAGGTGAGCGGCTGAGGGGGTGCAGGAAGACAAGGGGCAAGGGGCAGGGGTAAGGGGTCAGCATACAGCATACACAGAGAGATGCTTGGTTCAGGTCACTCCTTTGCAAACAGATCTCACCACACACAGTGCGCAAACTTAACGCGACCCAACAAGCACCCTAGCGATGACTGAACAGTGCAGTGTGACCTTCAAACTGGCCTGTGCACCCAGTGCCCCAGCGCACCCAGTGTCCTACCTGCCACCCCACCTGCTCTTGCTCCTGCTGTCGCTCCTTCCTTCCTTCGCCGCTATCAATGCCACCTCTGCTGCCGCTCCCATTGCTACCGGCCTGCAGGCAGCCACTGCCACTGGCCCTGCTGCTGCCTGCAGGTGGTGCGGCTGTGCGCCAAGTCGCGTGAGGACGTGTTGTCGCCCTGCCAGCACCTCACACTGCACTACCAGGTGAGCGGGCTGTGGAGGCTCACCTCGTCCCCACACACAGCCTGCCCTGGCTTTGTGTTGACACACTCTGAATGCTGGGCAACAACCTGTGAAGCCGCAGCTGTAGAGGGTACGCAGCAGTGTTGTTTGTTTCGTTTTGCCCTGATGCATGATTTGTGGCTCCAAGTGACATGGCATAGGTTCATACCCTTGGATTTATAGCTCGAGCTTACTTCATGACATCGCTCAGGTGAAAAGTTTCGCGAAAATTACGCTGAAGTATGCAGATTTGCAGGTTAGAGGTTAAAATCGCAGAAATTGTATTACATTTTATCACAGCGCAGTGCGTGGTAGTGCAGCTCGCAAAGCGACCATTTCATAGCGCAAAACGACCCCGGAAATATGGCAATTCACAGCGAACGCTATCAGTAGCACGGAAAAAGAACATTGGTACACACCAGTGACGTCTTCTCCCTCTGTGGGGGCTCACCCTGGCCTGCTGCTGCAGCCTCCTGGTGTTGCTGGCCTGCTGCTGCAGCCTCCAGGTGCTGCTGGCCTGCAGCTGGAGCCTGCTGGTGCTGCTGGCCTGCTCCTGCAGCCTGCTGGTGCTGCTGGCCTCCTGACACAGCCTGCCCTCCCCCATCCTGTGAAGCCACACTTCTATAGGGTGCCCAGACCCAGAACCTGCCCCTGCCTCCCACTCCTTGCCTCTTGCTCCTCGCCACACTGCCACCCACCCCGCTGCCTGCTGCCCGCTGCCCGCCTGCCCCCAGGTGAAGCACGTTGAGGCGCCTGGGGCAGAGCTGTTCCGCAAGCTGCTGCAGCTGAAGGAGGACCAGGGTGGGCTGCGGGCCGAGGACGAGAAGCAGCTGTTCAACCTGCGCAAGCGCCTGGAGGCGCAACTGCTGGAGGCGGCCGATGTGAGGCACAGCCACATCACATCCAACAGTGCCCGCCACTTGCCTTGCATCCCTTGCTCCCTTGGTGACAGCCACAGCCGGGGTTAGGGTTAGGGCCAGGGCTAGGGGGATAGTGTTAGGGTTAGGGTAAGGGTTGGGGTTGGGTTTAGTGTTGTGGCCGCTGCCCACATCTCACAGTGCTCACCACTGCCCTGAACCCCTTGCTCACATGTCCTGATCCCAGCCCTTCCCTCTCTCCCTCCCTTGCTGCCCTCCCTTGCTGCCCTAGCGTTGTGGCTGACTCCCAGCAGCAGGTGGGTGCTCACCTGGCCCTGGCTGGCGTGGCCCCTGCTGCAGGTGGTGTGCTGCACCTGTATGGGAGCGGGCGACATGCGCCTCAGCACCTTCCGCTTCCACCACGTGCTCATTGATGAGGCCACGCAGGCAGCTGAACCGGAGTGCCTCATCCCCCTCATCATGGGCGCGAAGCAGGTGGCCAACCATTTCCTCCTTCTCACCCCTTACCTGTCCTTACATTTCCCCCAATGCCCCCCGCCCCTCGCCCCCCGCCCCTCGCCCTTCTCACCTCTCCCTTCTCGCCTCGCACCTCGCACCTCTCCACTCTCCCCTCTCCCTCCTCCTATGTCACCTCTCCCCTCTCCCCTGTCCCATGTCACCCTCACCTCTCACCTCTCCCTTCTCACCTCTCATCTCGCACTTCGCACCTCTCATCTCGCACCTGCCCACCGCCCCCAGTCCATTGCAAGCACAGGCGGCAGTGTTTGTGTTAGCGCCACAGCTGTGCAGCTTTATGGCCTGCCAGGCCCAGCGTGGTGCCGGTGCACCTGGTGCTGCAGGTGGTGCTGGTGGGCGACCACTGCCAGCTGGGCCCCGTCATCATGTGCAAGACAGCAGCCCAGGCGGGGCTAAGCCAGTCACTGTTTGAGCGGCTGCGGCTGCTGGGCGCTAAACCCATCCGCCTGCAGGCGAGGCGCCAGGCTAGGGGCCAGGGGGCAGGGGGCAGGGGAGGGTCCCAGGGGAAGAGTGCAACTTTCCAGACATCGAACTAACCCTGGCCCCATGCCCTGGCCCTGGCCGCGTTCCCCCACACCAGTGTGCCTACACCAGTCTGCTTAGCCCCACCACACCACCCCTGCCTGCCCTGACCCCCCACCTGCTGCTCCTGCCCCTGCAGGTGCAGTACCGCATGCACCCCTGCCTGTCCGAGTTCCCCTCCAACATGTTCTACGAGGGCACGCTGCAGAATGGCACCGGGGTGGGGGACCGCCAGCTGAGCGGGGTGGACTTTCCCTGGCCACAGCCCGACAAGCCCATGATGTTCTACTGCCAGCTGGGGGCGGAGGAAATCAGTGGCAGCGGTGCGGGGCTGGGGCTGGGGGTCGGGGTAGGGCTGGGGGTGGGGCTGGGGCTGGGGCTGGGGCTGGGGCTGGGGCTGGGGCTGGGGCTGGGGCTGGGGCTGGGGCTGGGGCTGGTGGGCGGCAAGGGCGGAGCAGCAGGGAAGGGCACAGGCACTAGCGGAAGGCCAGGAGCAGCAGGGGGGGTCAGGGCAGGCAGGAGGTGGTGTGTTGGGGCTAAGCAGGCGATAGGAGGAGCAGGGGCTGCCTGTCTCATCTGTCAACGTGCACCTGGCCCTAGCCCTACAGCTAGGACACGCATCTCCCGTCCACCCCCTGCCTGGCCACCATTCTTCGCAGGCACCTCTTTCCTCAACCGCACGGAGGCAACCAACGTTGAGAAGATCGTGACGCGTTTTCTGCAGGTGAGCTGATGGTCGCACCTCTAGGGCACTGATCTCCCCGTCCGGCCATCGCCAGCACATCGCCCCTGCTTGTGCCTCGCACCTCACCGCGCCGCCTGGCCTGGGCCCCCAGCCCCTTCTATCACCTGCTGACGCCCCGCAGCACGGCGTGAACCCCGGACAGATCGGCGTCATCACCCCGTATGAAGGCCAGCGTGCGCATGTGATCAGCGTTATGGCGCGGAGCGGCACTCTGCGGCAGGACCTGTACACCGACATCGAAGTGTCAAGTGTCGACGCATTCCAAGTGAGTCACTGAGGTCCCTGAACCTCAACCTGCGCCCCTTGCGCGCTACCTGGTCTCTCGTACCCTCGCACCCTTCCCGCGGAGTTTGACGCATTCTGACACCGCACTGAGTTGCTTCCCCGAGTTCCCTTTACCCTGAGTTGCTGCCCCGCTGCTTTGCTTCCTCGCAGGGGCGGGAGAAGGACATCATCATTTTGTCGTGCGTACGCAGCAATGAACAGCAGTCCCTAGGATTTTTGGGCGACCCGCGGCGGTTGAATGTGGCGCTGACCCGGGCGAGGTACGGATTGGTCATTCTCGGCAATCCGCGCGTGCTCAGCCGGCAACCGCTGTGGAATGCCCTGCTGGTTCACTTCCGCGAAGCTGGCTGCTTGGTAGAGGGCGCCCTGAGCAACCTGAAGCCTAGCATGGTGCAGCTCAGCAAGCCAAAGAAGGTAAGGTCACACATGCCGTCAGGCAGGAGCGCGCTACAGCCAGGCAGGGCAGGTAGTGGCTATAGCTTAGAAGGTGGTGTTGCCACGTGGGCCTGCCTGCAGCCCTGGCATGTGCCCGCAAGCCAGCTGCAGCTCCACAGCCCACTGCCACCATACTAGACCTGCGTGGTGCCCAGATCAGACAGGCTCCAGCAGCCAGCTTGCCTTCCTGAAGGCCCCAGTGACGAGGGCAGGGTGCAGCCTGGCAGACTCAGCCTCAGCTGACAGACCCAAGCCTTCGCCCCAGTGAGTTGCTTACTGCATCCCAAAGGGATGGGCGACATACTGGTAGATGTTGAACCGTTGCCAATTGTTGGCGCTGGGGCTTGACCTGGGGACCTACTGCACCCCCTGCTGCCCCTGACTGCGGCGCCCTGTCGTGCTTCATCCGCGGCAGGGGTTGAACTCCTGCTGTCTGAGCTGCCTCTGCTGCCCTGCTGACCCGCAGACCTTTGACCGCTCCTCCTTTGGAGTAGGTGCCTTGACCACCAACCGCTACCAGCCGCCAGAGCGTGTGGGCGACCCCTTGCCTAGCCGGGCCGCCCAGCAGGACGCCATCCGGCCCATCGCCAGCAGCATGCTCGCCGGCAGCTTTGGCGGCAACGGCCAGGCCAATGGTGGTGCCAAGGGGCCAGGAGGGGGCGGGGCCAGGCGGGGGGCCGGGCCTGCGTCCTCCCAGGGGGCCGGCACCGGCGCAGCAGGCTCCAGCCAGGCCGCCTTCATGCCCTTTGCGGCCCCCACTTACGCCATCCCATCCGATGCAGGGCTGGGCAGCGCTAGGGTGAGTCAGGGTGGGGTGGGTAGGAGGGTGGGGTGGGGTGGGGTAGGAGGAGGGGTTGGGGTCGAGGATGAATGGGAGGAGTGGGACGAGGTGAGCCGCAGGCCCAGGAGCCATTGAGGGAGATGTGTGATACGGGCTGATGAGTTGAGGGCAGGGGTCAGCTCAGAGGCTGGTGAGGGCCCAAAGGGTTGAGGCTGAGGGCTGGAGGTTGATCGTGAAGGCTTAGGTGAGGTGAGGAGGTAGGTGAGGGGGTAGGTGGTGAGGGCCATCCAGGTAAGGGGCAGAGGGGCTGATGGAGGCGCTGGGTTGCATCCCCTGTTCTGGTCAGCCTGCCCACCCCTGCACCCACACACCCCTGCCGCATTTCTATACCCCTCATGCCCACCTAGCACTGCCACCCTCAACCGCCCCACGTGTGTGCTGCCCTGCAGGCAAAGGAGGGCCCAGTCCCGGGAACTGATCGCGACCCCAGCTGCCCAGCCTTCTTGACCCAGGCCGGCATGGGGCCTCCCACCCAGGCCACCCAGGGCTTCCCCGACCACCTGGGCTTCACAGCCGCAACCCAGACCCAGTCAGGCGCCGGGGACAGCCTGCACCTGCCCCTGAACCTAGACTCCCAGCCCAGCCAGCCGTTTGCCACCCAGCAGCCCTCGCAGCCTTTCACCACGCAGCTGCCTGAGGGCGCATATGATGGGCAGGGTCTCGGGGCGGAGGAGGGCTACAGCCAGGCCTACGACCCTTACCAGCAGCTGGGGGGCGTGGAGGGAGGGGTGAGCCTGTTGGAGGATTACGGGGAGCCCAGCCAGGCGGACTATGGCAGCCTATCGCAGTACAGTGGCGCGGAGTTCCTGGACCCAGGGCTGGGCACAGCCTTGTGATGTGGCGGGGCTAAGCACAGCTGTGTGGTGTGCCGGGGCCAGGCACAGCCTTGTGATGTGGGATCGGCAATGTATTGTGGGCAGTGCCACCCCACGTCCTGCTGAGCTGGCTGTCTTGTTCAGATCCTGCTTGGCTTGTGTTTGGCTCATGTTTGGCTCATGTTGGGAACAGTTGGCGCAAGTTGGCCTTGTTGGGATCATGCTGGGCTGAGCTGGAGCTTGGCCCCGGGGCTGCTGCCGTGCTGTGGGCCTGATGTGGTGCCCGGTAGTGGCCCCCATGTGCGACTAGGGTCTAGGATCCTAGTGAGCGACTCCAATGTAGGCCCTAATGAGCCAGCCGAGGGCGAGGGGCTGAGCTGGAGCATGGGATGTGTGCACGACTTATGCGAAGGAAGAGCAGACAAGTGGGCTGGTGGGAGTGGAAAGCAAGAGGGGACAGAAATGGCGGCTTGCTTGCACCCACAGAGCACTGAACAGCTCTGGCCGTGGCATGTGTGGTGACAGGCTGATGCTTTTCTTGGCGCCTGGTGGCGTTGCGGCACATGTCGTCTACAAACCGTCCACGCATACTCCTCGACCAATTTTACTCAATGCTATAGAGGTGTCGGACTAACGTGCAGGCTACATTCTTCTGGCATGGGCAAGCAAAGTGCGCAGTTCCAGCGGCAACTCGTTTTCCACGGTATTAGGCACCCTGCGTCCAGTCAGCTGTTGGCCTTTCGCCATGGCCTGACGCGACAGACGCGATCAAACCCGAACCTTGAAAGCCTGAACCCGAGCAATACCGACACTAAGCTGCATAAATTCGCAGGCTGTGTTCAATCACGACTGAAGGGGTAAGAGGCGATGTAGGGTTTGACGCGGTCAAATAGTGTGAAGCGTGACGCATGAAGGGAGCGACGGAGCCTTAGTCGCGGTTTTGAGGACATCGATTACGATGGCAGCTGCTTTGTTAGAGGCAGGCATCCAAGAGCTGCTGGGCTGGACAGGCGAAACAAGCTCGGGTGCGCCCTGGCTCTTTTCCAGTCACCAGAGGCAGTGAGCATGCACAAAACAGCCTTCCCTACATCAACTATGCTCCTGCTCTGCGTGCTGTCCCCTATTGCAGTTGGCGCTGCATGCAAAGCACGGGCTGCCAGACACTACCTGCGATTACCTGACAGGTGGGCAGCCGTGCCAACGCTGCAGCCCAACTAGGCGCTGCTGGGCAGGTAGAAGAGGCTGAGAGCTTGGGGCTGAGCTGCATGCAGGACAAAGGAAGCCCCCGCCACCCATGCTGGTGTGGCTGGCAGTGCTGACAGGCAGCTGCTTTGCGCCATTTCTGCAGGTATGTAGTGCTAGGCCACAGAGGTGAACGAGTGCGAGACTGTGTGTGCTGTGTGCACCTGTGTGTCCCTGCCTCCTGCACAGATAGCTGGCCTCAGCCTTGCTTGGGGTGCTGTAGTGTTGTGGCTTGCTGACGTTGACCCTGCACAAGGTGTGTCACAGGGTATGTGCTGCAGCCATGCGCCCGGCACATCCCACTGTTGACAGGATCTGTGTGTAGAGCTTACAGGGACAGCCCAGCCCCAGCTGTCTGTGCAGACGGCAGGCTAGCAGTGGGTAGGGTCACAGGCTGGGTGTGTGCATCAGCGCTCAAGAGTGCACCACTGGGCCATAGTGTGTGGCCGAACATGACAGCGCGTTAAACACAGATTTTTTTCTACTACAGTGGATAGGGTATCAGCATGGCTGCCAAAGTGAGTATAGAAACCAACAGACTGCTTGGCTACAGCCTCCCTTGCTGCCCTGGCCTTGCAACACTGACTGGGCTGAGGCCGAGCAGCTGAGGCCAGTACCTCCAGGAAGGCTGCCAAGGGGCCTGGGAGGGACTCACACCTGCTGCCTGCGCTGAAACTTAGGGTCAGGGTTCATGGTGGTGCAGGGTTCGAATCTTGCACCCATGCAGTTTTGTTTCCTAGCTTTTTGTGGCGCAGGTGCTCCACAGATCCCAGCCCAGCCGCCGCATGTGCGGCAGTCCGAGCAGCAGCTGCTGCATCAGCTGTACAGCTGTATGCCTGAGCACAGCGCTGGAGGGAAGGCGGAGCGACGCCGCCGGCCACAAGCCACGACTCTGAGGATGTGGGGCCAGAGCACTGCCAGCCATTGCAGCAACGACAACAAGCTGGAGCGCCTTCAGCGGGCTAAGTCTGAAGCACGGCCTGGGGCATCAGCCCCCATGCTTATCAACTTGCTAGAGGAAGACCAAGAGCTTGCACCTGCTGATGCAACTGCCACGGCCACCAGTGCGGGGCTGCAGGCAGCACCACCACAGCCTGCTGCTCCGCTGGAAATGAGGCACAGCAAGCCCCACCCGCAGCACCCCCAGCCTTCCCTGCCCCTGCCCCAGCCTCAGCCTCAGCATCCACCCCTTCCACACCTCAAGATTGCAGCCAGTGCTACTGCTGCCAGGCCAGCAGCCCAGTCACTGGCGGCTGAGGTTACCGTGGGGTCAGTGGTCCATTGCCTGCTGGATGATGATGAAACGCTTGCATGGCAGACACAGGCAATTCCCATGACCCCCAGCCCACCTGGCAGTCCACCTGGCAGCCCAGGCATTGCTGGAGACTTGCGCAACTATGAGGAGACGCTGATGGCTGATGCAGGTCCGCAAGCTGCCAACCAGCTGCTGGCCCTGACAGGTGGCCCAGCCCAGCCCTGGCTGCCTGGTCCAGCCGCCACCCACCTGCTGCAGTGCCAGGCGCGGGTGCACGGGCTGAGGGAGGAACTGGCAGCCACGGAGCGGCAGGCAGCCAGCTTGAGGCAGATGCTGCGGGAGGCCGAGGAGGCCCTGAGGCAGTGCAAGGAGGCGACAGCTGAGGCGGGCGCTGCCGCTGGCACCTGGCGGGGCCAGTGATGCAAGTAGGAGCGAGTAGGAACAGGTGGTGTGCAGGTCCAGGGGCACAGACCAGCGTTGGGGCAGGGTGGTGCTTGTGGATGAGCTCCGCACCAGCCGGGGGGTGAGGAGGATTAAGGGGGTTTAAGAGGGTGCTGCAGGTAGTGTAGGGTGCGAGTAGGAGGGGCCAGTGCTGCAATTCGGAGCTGGCGTCAGTAGGAGTAGGAGTTGGCGCTGATGGGGCCATATCTGCGAGCACCTCCGCGCAGGCCACCTCCATGTTCATCACTCCGCGTAAGTCAGTTGTGAACAACCCTAAGTTGCTTGAAAAAGTCACAGATGTCTCAAATCACGAGCGGCGCAATGTCGTGAAAGTTGCCAAGCAAAATCTAGAAGGGAGGAATGTGTTTGTCATGCCAACTCTAGGGTAGAGCTCTGTCACAAGGGCCAGGCAATCGTGTGGGTGGTAGGCAACCATGCCATGTGCATGGGAACTCCACATAGCAAAACAACGACCGGGGTGGTCCTAGGGTCCTTGTGCTCCACTCCATTGTAGGCTTTGGTGAGGGTCGAGGTGCTGTTGTGGCTTGATAATGTGATGGCCCTGGTGACAGTCATCGTGGGGGTGACCCGATGGTGATGCTGGTCAATTCACATGAGACATTTCTGCGTTGTGCACGGTAGGATCCCAGCTACTCAAGTTCCACTGACACCGCCTGTGTAGGTGCTGGTTTGGCTCGGTAGACATGTTGGGTGAAATGGCTTGCATGAATTACTTACATGCTCTGCTCCATCTTTGGTAGAGCAATGAATCCGCGGGATCACCACCATGCTCTCGCAAAATCAGCGCGCTTCCCCCGCATGTAGTGCTAGGCAGCGATGCAAGGATCGAAGCCTCCGCTGCCACGCCGGCAAAGAGTCGCTCATCAGGTCGATACAGCGAGACCTCCGCGATAAGCGGCGCAGCTGCACAGAGGTCACACAGCAATACCTGGATGCGCTCGCCCGCACAGAGTCGTCCGTGGCTGGCTTCATCACCGTTGACCAGGAGGGGGCGCTGCGGCAGGTGACATGGCTTGCATGTGGTTCAGACAAGATGGCAGTGCCGCACATCCTTCTGGGAGCCTTTGTCGCTTGCCTCTGCACAGGCGCAACAGCTGGATGAGCACATTGCCCTTGAAGGCAGCCAAGCTCTGCCGCCCCTGGCTGGCATCCCACTGGCCATCAAGGTGTGGCAGCTAGGCCAAACCAAGCCGTGCTGTACACCTCCGCCAGCTGCATGTATGATGCCACGCAGCCAGGCTGTTTCAATGTCTTGCCAAGGAATTTGCCTTACACTGGAGCACTAGAAAGGCATGGTACTGCTGCAGGGATACATTACAAGGATGCCCTTAGTCAAGGCACCGCATCTGCCCCACACCGCACCTGCCTTGACTACGTGACAGCGCTACCAGAAACCAGAGTAACCACAGCAGCAAGAGCAACAGAATCACCAGCAACTACCGCTGTGCTCCTGCTGTGTCTACATAACAGACTGCTTTGGCATGAGCGGTAGTGCAGGCCTTGCCAGGGATGGTGGCCCTAAGGAAAGCACGAACACTGAAAAGCAGCAGCAGCAGCAGCAGCAGCGCTATGACCATCATCTGTGCCCGCATTGGAAGCAGGCAGCCTGAACACCCAGCTGTTCACATCAGAGGCGCTGCTGCCCGCTGCTGCCCACTGCTGCTGCTGTCCACTGCTGCTGCTGTCCGCTTCTGCTCCTGCCCTCTTCTGCTCCTGCCCACTGCTGTCCACTGCTGCTGCTGCCTGCTGCTGCCTACTGCCTACTGCTGCTGCTGCCTGCTGCTTCCCACTGCTGCTGCCTGCTGCTGCTGCAGGACAACCTGGTGACCCGGGGCTTGCGGAGCACTGCCGGCTCCCGCATCCTGTCCTCCTTTGTGCCCACCTACGATGCCACCTCCGTCACGCGTTTGAAGCACAATGGGGCTGTGGTGCTGGGGAAGACAAACTGCGACGAGTTTGGCATGGGCTCCAGCACCGAGAACTCCGCCTTCCATGTGAGGTGGACCATGCAGTAGCATGCAAGCCAGGCTACAGCAGGCAGGTGCATAGCAGCTACCAACGGTGCTGATCTTGGTGATGCGGGGCCAGTGGCCAGGTTCTAGACTTGACTGCATGCTGGCAGTTGGGTGCTCCATGCTACACAAAGCACAGCCTCCTGCATGCCTCTTCTGCATGACAGCGGTGTTTGGGCCTTCAGGCAAGGGCCTCCAGGGAGGAGACAGTGCAGGTGTGGATGGGTTCATGCTGCTCGCATGCCACCTTCTTCACGGCCTTACCGACTTGATGAGGGAAACCTGTGACTGGGCTGGGCTGCTCAGGCTAAGTAACCTGCCAGTCAGTCCCACTGCCCAGTCTCACTATGTCCCAGCTCTCAGGCACTGACTCAAACACTACAGCATGCCAGCAAACAGCCATCTGCCCACTCCTCAACCACTGGCCAACTGCGTAGGCCCCCCTCCCTACCTCACTGCTGCCTGCCTGGCATTGCCTGCCTGGGTACTACCCATATCATCATTTAAACCTGTTTGTGCCGTGCTCCTAAGTGTCCCTGGGCACTGCCTGTCTCCCCAGCAGTGCCCTGAACCACCGCTGCCCTGACCTCTACACCCCTACCCACCGCGGCCCTGCCCACCCGCACCTGCTGCTGCAGCCCACCCGCAATCCCTGGGACCTGGACCGCGTGCCTGGCGGCTCCTCTGGCGGGTCAGCCGCAGCAGTGGCTGCAGGCAGCTGTGTGGCAGCTCTGGGGTCAGACACCGGTGAGCCTCAGGCCGCTGGGCTGGCTGCCTCTCCTGCTGCGCTGGTGGATGCTGAGCCTCTGCCTGAAGCTGGAGCTGCAGCTGTGCCCACATCAGCTGCCCCAGCTGCAGCTGTGCTGTGCATGTGTCCCCTGCGCTTGGCCAACTGTGTTATTGACAGCTCCTGTCTGGCTCAGTAAGAGGCAGGAAATGGCAATTGGCAACCACCCCAACCATCCTGCTCTACCTGCTCCAACAACCCTGCAGGACACTGTTCTGCTGGCGTGCGACAGCACCCCTGGCAGCCTGACTGCCACCCCTGCAGGTCTGCCGGCTAACACCCTGCTGCCCTATCGGCTGCCTTGGCCTGCAGGTGGCAGCGTGCGTCAGCCGGCCCACTTCTGTGGGGTAGTAGGCCTGAAGCCCAGCTATGGGCGCGTGTCACGCCACGGCCTGGTGGCCTACGCCTCGTCCCTTGACTGCGTGGGACCCCTGGCTGCCTGCGTGGAGGACGCAGCCCTCCTGCTCACAGCCATGGCAGGTGCTGCTGGGGCAGAGAGGGGGTGAGGCAGCGAGCAAGGCATGGCTGGGCGGCGGTGGGGCGGCCGCCTGACACTCACTGGCATCACTGCCACATTGCCTGGCATCACTGCTACCCTCCATGCACAAGAGTCCTGCGTGCTTGACACCATGGCCAGAAACTCCATCCCAAACCCTCTATCACAATTACTGTGGGTGGCAATCTTTTGGTCAGCAGGCTTGAACCCCTGCCTCACACCCTGCCTCACACCTTACCTCACACCCTGCCTCACACCCTGCATCACACCCTGCCTCACACCACCCTGTAGTCTCTTCGTCTGGTGGTCTGATCTAGCACGCAGTCTCAGCCAGGGCCCCTGCCTGCACGCTGGCTGTCCACCTGCTGCATGTGTCCCTCACCTCCTGACCCTAGGCCCTGACCCCCTGGACGCCACCAGCAGCAGCCAGCCAGTGCAGGACTATGCAGCCGGCCTGCCACCCCTGGCCAGCCTGGGCAGCCAGCCACTGGCTGGCAAGAAGCTGGCCCTCATTCGTGAGACGCTGGGCCCAGGCCTCGAACCAGGGGTCGCTTCCGCCATCACAGAAGCTGCTCGGCAGCTGGAAGCCCTGGGTGCTGTGGTTAGCGAGGTGGGCATACATCGCCGACAGCGGCAGCAGCTAGAATGTGGTCACGGCACACGCCCTTCCTACTTCATCCCCGCTTCCCCTCTCTTCCGTCAATCACCGCTGCCACTACCCCCGGCTAGCCAACAGCTGTGAGATTGCCTCCACACACACCCAAGCTCCTGTGGGGTGCAGGTCAGCCTCAATAACAGTGTGCATGTGCGAGCTGCACATCTCACGTGTCGCTGCCAGTGGCAGGCCTGATTGCAAGGCCATCCCTCCCCTCCTGCCTCACCCCACCTGCCTAGTCTTGCAGTGCACCAGCCTGGGCTGCCTGCCCCACCACAGCCTGGCTAAGCTTTCCACAAGTAACCCACAGATACCCTACAACAACCCCACAAACCCTGCCCGGCCATGAACCGTATTTGCCTGCCTGCTTCCCAACCGACCACCCCAAGCTTGGACTGCCTACCTGCCTCCAGCCTCACCCCTGCTGACCGCCTGCCTGCCTCCAGCCTGACCACCCTTAGCCTGGGCTGCCTGCCTGTCAAGGTGTCCCTGCCCAGCCTGGAGCTGGGCCTGCCGGCTTACTACGTGCTGGCCACAAGTGAGGCCTCCTCCAACCTTGCGCGGTATGATGGCGTGCGCTATGGCCTGCACCACCCGGAGGCTAAGGAGCTGCAGGTGGGGTCAGGGCCTACTGGTGCTGCCACCCACCACACGCTTGCACTCACTACATGCCTGGCCATGCCTCAAATGCCACCAGAACCCCGCCATAATCGATCCCCTCCCTCCAACCCTGCCCCATTCCCCAATCTCTGCCTTCACCCCTCGCTTCAACTCCCCCCCTCCTCCCTCCCTTCATGCACTATTGGGTGGGCTGAAGGTATGACCGCACATCTGTCATTGCTGGCGTGTCTACTGGCCATGCCTTGGGCTGGCTGGCTGGCCTGCTGACCTTACCCCTCGCTCACTTCACCCCGCTGCAGCCACCCCTAGCTCATGTCCACTCCCTTTACTCCAACGCCCTGCTCACCCACTCCAAATCATGCACCCCCTCCACCCGCCTCCCCCAGGCCCTGTACGCTGGCACGCGGGACGCAGGGCTGGGGGCCGAAGTGAAGCGCCGCATCCTCATGGGCACCTTTGCCCTCAGCGCCGGCTACTATGACGCTGTCTACAAGCGCGCCCAGCAGGTGAGCAGCAGCAGCAGCAGCAGAGGGGCAGAGGAGGATGAGCAGCACCACCAGCACCACCAGCGCCACCAGCACCAGCAGCAGCGGAGTAGAGGAGGATGAGCAGCACCACCAGCACCAGCACCAGCGGAGCAGCTGAAGTGCAGTAAGGTGGGGCGCACCTGTGAACCAGCCACGTCGCCCCTCCCTCTTGCCGCGGCTCCCACCGCTCCTGTTCCTTGAGGTTCACCAACTCAGTGCCTGCTCGCTCCTGCCTCTCCTGTGGCCCTGCCCCACTGCCTAGGCAGATTAGGCAGTGGCTTTCCCACGTGCTGCTAGCTGCCCCACCTGACCCCTGCTGCTAGTACCCTCCTTCAGCCTGGCCACCCCTGCCACCACCCCATGCCTGACTGCCCCTGCTGCCACCACCCAACACCTGGCTGCCCCTGCTGCCACCACCCCATGCCTGGCTGCCGTGCTCAGGTGCGTACCCTGATCCAGCGTGAGATGGCGTCAGCCCTGCTGGAGCACGATGCCCTGCTGTGCCCCACCGCGCCCACCACTGCATACAAGCTGGGGGAGAAGGTGACAGACCCGCTGGCCATGTACAAGGGCGACCTGTGCACTGTCAACATCAACCTGGCAGGGCTGCCAGCCCTTTCCCTCCCTGTAGGGTTCGTCCAGCAGGTGGGCTGCCCCAACCACCATACCCCTGACCCTCTCCAGCAGCCCTGAAGCTACGAATGTGAGGGGAGAGGGGAGGCAATTACTCGAGGGAGAGAGAGAGAGGGGGAGCGGGGCAGTAGAGGGGTGTGTGCAGCTTTGCTGCGTGGGTTGCTACTGGCAGATGGGTGGGCATGCACGTGCGCATATTGTTGGCATAGGCTTTAGGGGAAGTTAAGCGAGTATTTTAGGAGGGCAATGGCGTCAAGACTGTGATGTGCTATGCGATAGGGCGCGCTCCATAGTGCAGCACCATCACCCGACACGCTACAGCTGCCTACAGCTCCCAGCATGTTATCGAGACATCAGCCCCAGCGTGTGGGGTCAGCGTGGGATGGCCGTTGTCGGGTAATGAAGCGACCGGCCCAGTGCCGTTGCGCTTTGATCACGCCCTCGCAGGCGTCCGGTACGCAGCTCCCGGTCGGTTTACAGATAGTGGGACGCAGCTTTGACGAGGCAGGCATCTTGTACCTCGCGCACATCCTCGAGCAGACGCAGTCGCTGCCGCCGCACAGGCCGATGACAGGCTGAGCGGAGGTCGGTGAGAGGCGGTTAGTGCGGTGAAGCGCCTAGTGCTCAGATCCTAGTGGCCGTAGCGCAGAGGAGCGTCAGTACTTCCTTCCTTTGTAAATCCTCCGTGACCTCCGTGAGCTGCCTTTGTAAGTCACAGCCCATCGCAACTCAGAAGCAGTGCTGCGCTCTGAGCAACAACAACAAAAACACCATGGTAGACAGGTCTTCACATGCTTGCTTGTTATGTGCCTAGATGAACCACATCCGGTGCTACATGAATTCCGTAACACTGAGTCAGGCTGTCTGCGAGCGAACGTTGAACAGCTACCAATACAGCCACGACTTGCGGTTCGGGTCGCTGACAACTTCTTTCTTCCCACCCCACAGCCCCGCGAACGTCCGGGAAACCTGCATCAGCAGTCCAGTGCACCTTAGACACCGTCTGGCCTCACAGTGCATGTCTCAAGGCGCCTTCAACAGCCTGGTCTAGCACAAACACCGCAGCCAGACTCGCACAGTACCTCCATGGCTGCACACTGGCCCCCACCCCATCCCTATTGGCAACCATCACACACACACTTCCCACCAACACCATCCCCACAGAAACCTTCTCATCAACGCTCCTCGTCAGCAGCACCTAGATCACCGCCACCACCTACCTTGGCAACTGGCCCATTGTAGCGTGCAATGAGAGCCTGCAGCTCAGGGCCCAGTGCCTGAAGGTCAGGGTCTGCTGCCATTGTGCTGTACTCCTCAAAGCCTGCGCAGCCCAGCCAGGCAGAGGGCACAACATTGGCTGTTCAGGGCGCGCCCCTGGCCCTGCCCGCCTCTGCTTGCTGTCCCAGGTCATGCACACCACTTCATGTCATGATCCTTCATGTCACCTACCAGGCTCGACTGGCCCTGGTGCCAGACACTAGGTGCAAGCACACCACCACAGCAGCCTGTGCTTTGCCGTCCCCTTAGCCACCACTTGCCTCTCACCTCCTGCGCTGCAACCCCATGCCTCAATTCCTACCCCTTGCTCCATGCCCCAAGCTCCATCCTGGCAACAGCCCAGGCATCACCAGCTCCTCGCGCCCCCTGATGCCCCTAAGCTGCACCCTGCCCCTGGTTCTGGGTGCTCTGTGGGCCTGGCCCGCCCCACTTGGATCTGCCCCTCACCATTGTCCAGCACCGCCTCCAGGCAGGTCAGGGCGCTCTCCTTCTGACCCAGCTTCGCCCAGGCACACCTGCACCGCACTCACCAACCACAAGGCTACACCAGCTGATAGCATTGCAACCAGGCACCACCCTCCTGGCCCCCTCGCTTGCCCCTGATCCACCCTACACCACCTGGGGCTAGAGGCCTGGGGCCTGAGGCTTGCCGGCCCACAGACCCACCGTCCTCCCCTGTGTGCCCTCAGCATGACAGGTCTGCTGCCCAGCAGCACCCAGGCAAAGCAGCTGGGTGTGGAGCGGCTGAAGGCCAATAGGTTAGCGTGGCTGCGCACCCCATGTTGTAGAGGCAGGCGTTCTCCTCGCCGTCACTGGGGCAGCTGTACTCACGCGGGCTACCAGCCATGCGGTACGCACCACTGCCTACAGCCAGGCAGAGGGCAGGCCAGGTGGCAGGGGTCACTGCCAGTGCTGCCCGGCGAGTGAGTGCTGAAGCTGCTCCGGGGCGAGGCTGTGACACCATGTGGTGTGGCAGTGCCTTGTGTGACTACCAAGCTGAGGGATGCTGCAGGCAGCAAACTGCTTCCCTGCTTAAGCTGCTTGGAAAGCCACCCTGAGGAGTCACCCAAGCCACTTTCCCTAACCACATGCCTGCACTCATCACAACACTCCTGCCCCTGCCCTTGTCCACCACTTGTCCTCCCATAGAAGATACTTTGCCAAAACATGAATCCACAGTCACAAGCCCGTGCTCCTAACCGCACCCCTGCTGCTGCCCAAGTCCTTCCCCCTGCACCTGCCCTCCTCTGTCTGTGGCATGCACCTGGCAGCTCCAGAGCCAAGTTGAAGTAGTCGATGGCAGCTCTGTACTCCCCTGCTGAGAAAAGCTGCAGCCCCTTGTCAATGGCATCTTTGCATCGTTTGGGCCTGCACAGCATGCGAAATGCAGGTCAAGCAGTGACCTAAGTCAGCATGAGTGAGAGAGCTGGAGAGGGCACAGCTCTTAAGCTGCCCCTGCCGTGAAACACCCTTACCCTGGTGCTGCTTCCGTGCTGACTGCTTGCATCATCTGCTGGCGGCGGGCTTGCTTCGACTTA
Source organism: Haematococcus lacustris (assembly GCA_030144725.1). Classification (NCBI taxonomy): domain Eukaryota; kingdom Viridiplantae; phylum Chlorophyta; class Chlorophyceae; order Chlamydomonadales; family Haematococcaceae; genus Haematococcus; species Haematococcus lacustris. Next base: position 10,318,266 of record JASKMD010000007.1, read on the forward strand.
AGCTGCACTGTTCGTGTTGATCGCGGATCCTCTTTCGTTTTTGCAGGGGCACTGCCATCCTGTAGCTCAGGCTGCAGGTTGTACTGCCTGAGGAAATCATTGGAGGCCAGGTGGGCAGCCAGGGCTGGCCCAATCCATGCAGTTCAAACCAGCTCAACATGATCCGAACTAACCAGGCGGAACAGGGAGGGCAGACAAGCGGCTTAAACTGGGGGCCTGACGACCATTGGGTGGGGTTTCGACACGCATGCAAATATCCTACCCACTTGCGATCCCGCGCCAGCAAGGAGGCTACGCCTTCTCCGCCATCATCGCATCTAACCAGCACGGGCCGAAAGGGTTGTGGCCTTCTCGCCGCAGGAGCAACTAACAATTGTGACTGCGGTCTATAGCCTGCCGTGTAGCTTGTGCTGCTCTTCATCGTCGTGAGCTTTTAGCTCGAGAAACACTCAGCGAATCTGCCGAGAAGCGGCGGTAAGGGAATAAACTCTACAGAGCTATTTGCTGGGGAGTGCAACACAATTGAACAAACTCGCGATGTGGGGAGATGTTCGTGCATGAGGACATGAGTTCCTATCCGCACAACAATGCCTGGGGACACTTGTTCACTTATTTATTCCCCACAACCCCACAACAATGCCTGGGGACAATTGTTCACTTACTTCTTCCCACGTGAGCTGCGCCTAAAGTGCGCTTGCAGTGTTCAACCGGTCCGGGACAAGCCCAACATCTTCCGTACTACGCACACTTCCCGTGGTGTTGGGGGGGAGCTATGCACGATGTGCATAACTTTCTGATAACATATGCTTTTCCTGCATTGACAGCTGCACCAAGCGTGGGTAACTCTGCTTCATCTAACGTAAGGAGCACAATAACAAGAACAAGCTTCGTGTAGGCCGCACAGACTTGACATGTCAGTCCTTACTTCAAATAGAAAGGTATATTTGAGCTTTAAGACAGTCTGAGCTCAACACCCCCATAGAAAACGGACCATGTGCGCGCCTACATTCAGGAAACAATGTCGGGTTGATTGAGCCGGTAGGAATCACAAGCGCCGGCTGTACTTGCCTTTAGAGCGTTAAGAGGCAACCATGGTATTGCGAAGCACTCCCATAGCTGACTTGCGCTGCGCGATGTGGTGAGAGCGACCAGCTGATTGGTGGGCGCACTTTTTTCGTCTACGGGGTTCCTGGCATTACGGGCGTATAGCAGACTATGCGGTCATCGCATGCCGCACGGTGCTACGCCAAACGCACACTTCCCGGCGCCGGAATGTCCATGACATGGTTGTGTAAAAGGTTTTATCAGAGTTGGGAGGGTCTGATCCGTAGCCCATACCTCATCAGTCACGAATGGCGAAGGCGATCTCTACCCATTCCCACAGAGGGCAGGAAGTAGGCTTACATTACTAACGGCAGTGGTTTCTCTGCCCGTTCCCTACGACTTGAGACCCACCCCCTCCCTCAGGTATCACCCCAAAGAACCCGTCTCCGAGGAGCCGCATCAAAGGATACCTGCCCCCAACCCTGCCGAGTCCCCTAACCACATCACAAGGCAGACAGCAGCATAGATCAGAAGACTGGCTTGACGACACTAACTCAGCATCCATTGCACCACTGGCAGCACCAGCACAGAGGGAGGTGAGAACACGAGCAAGGTCACGAAGCATATTTGATCAGAACATGAGCAATCAATCACCTCCTATTGATTGCTGGTTTCATTACTTCCAGCACCCACGCCACTCCAGCCCCATGGCAGACCCCTCTGCCATGCATGCTGCAACTGCCCAACACCCACGCATTGTGATACCCCATGCAACATAACAGCCATGCGCCAGACCCTACTGCATTCTACACAGCCTTCTGGGCAGCCTGGGAGCCAGAGGACTCCGCGCCCCAGCACCACCAGCTGACCCCCCAGCCAGCAGCCCCAGCTCGCCACCCGGGCCTTGCGCTGCTTTGCCCTCCAGGCCCTGCACCCGCTTCAGCTCCACCACATCAAACATCATGCCTGACTTCCAAGTTAGGGAGATGTTCCACAGTTGGGCGCACAGGGCGTAGCTGTGGCCTGGCGGCACATGCAGCCTGCCCACCTGCACCATGAGGGCACACCAGCAGTACAGTAGGACAGCCAACACGGCCGGGAGGCGGGTGAGTGGGAGGACGGGCGGGCAGGCAGCACATCACCACGTTAACAGCTTGTTGCATGGCACACCAGGGATGCACATGGACCGCCGCCTGCCCCTCAGCCCCCTCAGCCCCAAAAGCTTACAGCCCTCAGCCTCACCTCCACCCAGGCCCAGTCTCCTGGCCTTGTCGCACTGGCGATGCTTTCCAGCTCTCTGAGGGTAAAGTGGCGGAGCAGCGGCCGCCGCTCAGATAGGGAGCAGGCAGGCGGTGATTTGGCAGAGACCATGGTGTCAGCGTCAGAGTCCACCTCCAGCCCTGCTAACCTAGCTTGATGGGCTACCGCTTCGTCCATCTGCTTTATGTTATGCACCAGCAGCTGGGAGGTGACCTCCTCACCCGGCCTGGAGCAGCCACAGCAGAAAAGGACTATTGAAGCAGCGCTGGGAAACGGCAAGGTCAGTGCAAGGTTACAAGGAGGTGGGCGGGAAGGTAAAGAGGTGGGTCAGCCTTCCGCAACAGTTCCGCCTCGCCCCGCCCCGCCCCACCCCACCCCACCCCGCCCACTGCCCTTACCCCCGTATGCCCTCCAGTTGAATGTTAGCTGTGAATTCAAAGGAAGGCTTGCCCATGAACTGCACGCGCCAGGCCAGCAGGTAGTCCCCTGGCGCCACCGCTGCAGCCAAGCCACACCAGGCACTGCTGGCGGCAACACCCTCAACACACACACCACTTGCCCTCCACACTGCTGCGCTGCGGTTTGCCCTAGCCCTCACCCATACCCTCACCCTCCCAACACAACAACACCTTCGAGACGCAATGTGACACAAGGGACCAAGGTCCTGTGCTGCGGCTAGTCAGGCATCCAGGGAGCCCAGGCTAGGGGCTGGGGCCACAGCTTTCCGTCACCTGGCTCTATGGTGAGGGCAGGAGTCCTGCTGGCAATCAAGCCAGGGGGTCTGGCTTGGACAATTTAGGCAGGATGTGGGTGGGCCAGCGTGGCTTTGGGTCAGACCCTGACCCAGGCTCAACCCACCTGGCCACCGGGCGTCCAAACCCAACCAGCCCACCCTGTTCATGCGCGCCACCTCAGGGGCGAGGGCCCCCTCCGCACGACACCGCGTCCAGAACTGCGTCCACTCCGCATCCAGAACTGCGGCCAGGCAATGGCTCAAGATGAGGATGCAGTGGCACCTCTTCCTGACGGGAAGAAAGGAAGCAAGACGACGCCCTCACCACCGGGTGAGCATCAAGGGAGGAGAGCAGCATCTGGTGTGACCCCTTGCCCTGACCCTTGCCCTAATCCTAACCCTCACCCTTGCCCTTATCCTAACCCCTATCCCCTTGCCCGACCCCTAGCTGTTGCCCTAATCCTCCCCTCGACCTCTTCATGATGCAATGTGGCACATGGGACTCAGCCCTTAACCTGGGTGAGGAGCACAGCAACACCGCCCTGCCCTCAGCGCCACCCCTGTCCCTGCCCTGCCGCTCTTGCCCTGCCACCCCTGCGCGACCGCCACCGCTCACATGCCACACACTGCTGCACAACAGGCAGCCTCAGGCTCGCCTTGTGCCCTGAGCGCTGCTGCCTGGTGGGCACAGGCGACAGACTCCCCTCCGCCAGCGCTGAGCTGCGCACATACACGCCTTGCGTGCGGGACCTAGCGCAGCAACAGAGCAATTAGTCGCATCAGGCCAGGTTAAATGTGGTTTGATTGGGCTGGACCAGGTGCTGCACCTCACCACTGGACTGCTGGCAGCTCACCACCCCTTTGTTAACGCATCACAGCAGCCAGTGGCAGATGTAGACTTGAGAGGGCACAGTTCTCTAGCTGCCCCTGCCGTTAGGCACCCTTACTCTGGTGCTGCTTCCGTACTGACTGCTTGATTCATCTTGCGGCGGCGGCGGCGGCGTTGGCGGCGCGTTTCCTTTGACTTGAGCTGCACTGTACGTGTTGATCGCAGGTCCTCTTTCGTTCTTTCAGGAGCACTGACATCCTGTAGCTCTGGCTGCAGGTTGTACTGCCTGAGGAAACCATTGGAGGCAGGGGGGTCAGACAGGCCAGGTGGGCAGCCAGGGCTGGGCCAATCCAAGCACTTCACACCAGCTCAATATGACCCGAAGTAACCAGGCGGAACAGGGAGGGCAGACAAGCGGCTTAAACTGGTGGCCTGACGACCATTGGGTGGGTTTCGACACGCATGCAAATATCCTACCCACTTGCGATCCCGCGCTAGCAAGGAGGCCACGCCTTCTCCGCCACCGTCACGTCTAACCAGCACGGGCCGTGAGAGTTGCGGCCTTCTCGCCGCAGGAGCAACTAACAATTGTGACTGCGGTTTATAGCCTGCCGTGTAGCTTCTGCTGCTCTTCATCGTCGTTGGCTTTTTAGCTCGAGAAACACTCAGCAAATTTGCAGAGAAGCGGCGGTACGGAATAAACTGTGCGAGACTTCATGCTGTTGCCGCGACCGACGTGGCCCAGTAGCCCCTGCAAACAGTCAGGGACAGTCGCCGCAGTAAACGATTCACATGCCACACCGATGTAACAGTGCCCCTCCACACACGCACGGAAACACACAAGGCTGGAGCGATGCATTGACCCCTGCTGGTCCTGCAGCTGCATCCGTGACTAATTATGATGCTACATATTGGCCCTGTAGCTGCATCTTTGGGTAGATTAGCTGTCACTCTGGTTACGAGCACCTACTAGGTAGGTGACCTAGCCGTTCTTCTTGCATGTGCCGTGTTGCTTGGCCTTGCTCCAACTTGCCTTACACCATGTGCTTACCACCACCCCGCCCCGCCCCGCCCCGCCCCGCCCCGCCCCGCCCCGCCCCGCCCCGCCCCGCCCCGCCCCGCCCCGCCCCGCCCCGCCCCGCCCCGCCCCGCCCCGCCCCGCCCCGCCCCGCCCCGCCCCGCCCCGCCCCGCCCCGCCCCGCCCCGCCCCGCCCCGCCCCGCCCCGCCCCGCCCCGCCCCGCCCCGCCCCGCCCCGCCCCGCCCCGCCCCGCCCCGCCCCGCCCCGCCCCGCCCCGCCCCGCCCCGCCCCGCCCCGCCCCGCCCCGCCCCGCCCCGCCCCGCCCCGCCCCGCCCCGCCCCGCCCCGCCCCGCCCCGCCCCGCCCCGCCCCGCCCCGCCCCGCCCCGCCCCGCCCCGCCCCGCCCCGCCCCGCCCCGCCCCGCCCCGCCCCGCCCCGCCCCGCCCCGCCCCGCCCCGCCCCGCCCCGCCCCGCCCCGCCCCGCCCCGCCCCGCCCCGCCCCGCCCCGCCCCGCCCCGCCCCGCCCCGCCCCGCCCCGCCCCGCCCCGCCCCGCCCCGCCCCGCCCCGCCCCGCCCCGCCCCGCCCCGCCCCGCCCCGCCCCGCCCCGCCCCGCCCCGCCCCGCCCCGCCCCGCCCCGCCCCGCCCCGCCCCGCCCCGCCCCGCCCCGCCCCGCCCCGCCCCGCCCCGCCCCGCCCCGCCCCGCCCCGCCCCGCCCCGCCCCGCCCCGCCCCGCCCCGCCCCGCCCCGCCCCGCCCCGCCCCGCCCCGCCCCGCCCCGCCCCGCCCCGCCCCGCCCCGCCCCGCCCCGCCCCGCCCCGCCCCGCCCCGCCCCGCCCCGCCCCGCCCCGCCCCGCCCCGCCCCGCCCCGCCCCGCCCCGCCCCGCCCCGCCCCGCCCCGCCCCGCCCCGCCCCGCCCCGCCCCGCCCCGCCCCGCCCCGCCCCGCCCCGCCCCGCCCCGCCCCGCCCCGCCCCGCCCCGCCCCGCCCCGCCCCGCCCCGCCCCGCCCCGCCCCGCCCCGCCCCGCCCCGCCCCGCCCCGCCCCGCCCCGCCCCGCCCCGCCCCGCCCCGCCCCGCCCCGCCCCGCCCCGCCCCGCCCCGCCCCGCCCCGCCCCGCCCCGCCCCGCCCCGCCCCGCCCCGCCCCGCCCCGCCCCGCCCCGCCCCGCCCCGCCCCGCCCCGCCCCGCCCCGCCCCGCCCCGCCCCGCCCCGCCCCGCCCCGCCCCGCCCCGCCCCGCCCCGCCCCGCCCCGCCCCGCCCCGCCCCGCCCCGCCCCGCCCCGCCCCGCCCCGCCCCGCCCCGCCCCGCCCCGCCCCGCCCCGCCCCGCCCCGCCCCGCCCCGCCCCGCCCCGCCCCGCCCCGCCCCGCCCCGCCCCGCCCCGCCCCGCCCCGCCCCGCCCCGCCCCGCCCCGCCCCGCCCCGCCCCGCCCCGCCCCGCCCCGCCCCGCCCCGCCCCGCCCCGCCCCGCCCCGCCCCGCCCCGCCCCGCCCCGCCCCGCCCCGCCCCGCCCCGCCCCGCCCCGCCCCGCCCCGCCCCGCCCCGCCCCGCCCCGCCCCGCCCCGCCCCGCCCCGCCCCGCCCCGCCCCGCCCCGCCCCGCCCCGCCCCGCCCCGCCCCGCCCCGCCCCGCCCCGCCCCGCCCCGCCCCGCCCCGCCCCGCCCCGCCCCGCCCCGCCCCGCCCCGCCCCGCCCCGCCCCGCCCCGCCCCGCCCCGCCCCGCCCCGCCCCGCCCCGCCCCGCCCCGCCCCGCCCCGCCCCGCCCCGCCCCGCCCCGCCCCGCCCCGCCCCGCCCCGCCCCGCCCCGCCCCGCCCCGCCCCGCCCCGCCCCGCCCCGCCCCGCCCCGCCCCGCCCCGCCCCGCCCCGCCCCGCCCCGCCCCGCCCCGCCCCGCCCCGCCCCGCCCCGCCCCGCCCCGCCCCGCCCCGCCCCGCCCCGCCCCGCCCCGCCCCGCCCCGCCCCGCCCCGCCCCGCCCCGCCCCGCCCCGCCCCGCCCCGCCCCGCCCCGCCCCGCCCCGCCCCGCCCCGCCCCGCCCCGCCCCGCCCCGCCCCGCCCCGCCCCGCCCCGTTTTAGTGGGAGGCAGCTTGCAAGGCTGACAAGAGCAGCCAGGATGGGGACAGAGCTGGGAGCAGTTAGCCCCTGGCACGCAGGCAGGACCTCGTTGTGTAAGGACATCAGGAAGTTAGTTTAACCAGTCGCGCTCTAAAGGCCGTATTTCATGTGGCAGCGACATTGTGACAATGGCCATGGACCTGTGACGGGAAGACCATGGACTATCGACAACTACTGTCCCTGCCCTCAACAGCCTATTAGCAACACGTTGCACGCTACGCAGTGTAGCACTGCTGTGTTGGATTACCAATCCATGAGCTGGACCAGAAGATGGAGCTGCGTACACCCATGCATTTCATGCTCCATGCACATGCACTCCAGTTGATCGAGCACCACAACACCATGCAGCAGTAAACTCCCATGCATGCTAAACAGTGTTAGTGCAGTGTCCGGCTGCCTGGGTAGTTCGTAAGGGGCTGCGTTATCTAAAACCTGGGATTGTTGTTCATTCCCATCCGTCTGGCTTGACACTGGCTTGACGACACTGACTCAGCATCCATTGCACCACTGGCAGCACCAGCACATAGGGAGGTGAGAACACGAGCAAGGTCACGAAGCCAAGTTGATCAGTACATGAGCAATCACATGAGCTTGGTTTCATAACTTCCAGCACCCACACCACTCCAGCCCCATGGCAGACCCCTCTGCCATGCATGCTGCAACTGCCCAACACCCACGCATTGTGACACCCCATGCAACACAACAGCCATGCGCCAGACCCTACTGCATTCTACACAGCCTTCTGGGCAGCCTGGGAGCCAGAGGACTCCGCGCCCCAGCACCACCAGCTGACCCCCCAGCCAGCAACCCCAGCTCGCCACCCGGGCCTTGCGCTGCTTTGCCCTCCAGGCCCTGCACCCGCTTCAGCTCCACCACATCAAACATCATGCCTGACTTCCAGGCGTTGGAGATGTTCCACAGCCGGGCGCACAGTGCATAGCTCTGGCCTGGCGGCACATGCAGCCTGCCCACCTGCACCATGAGGGCACACCAGCAGTACTGTGGACTGCCAACACGGCCGGGAGGCGGGTGAGTGGGAGGACGGGCGGGCAGGCAGCACATCACCACGTTAACAGCTTGTGACGGAGCACACCAGGGATGCACATGGACCGCCGCCTGCATGCACCCAGTCCCCGCCTTTCGTGCTAGCACACATAGCCTCACCTCAGTCCCACATCCCCTCAGCCCCACAGCCCCTAAGCCCCACAGCCTACAGCCCTCAGCCTCACCTCCAGCCAGGCCCAGCCTCCTGGCCTTGCCGCGCTGGCGATGCTTTCCAGCTCATTTAGGACGAAGTGGCGGAGCAGCGGCAGGCCCTGCGCTGGGGAGCTGGCAGGCAGTGGAGGCTCCACACTGGGCTGCTTCCCGTCCAACATGCATGTGGCCATGTCGTAATCCCCATCTTCATCATCGTCGTCATAGTCGTTGTCAGAGATCATGCTGTCAGGGTCAAAGTCCACCTCCTGCCCTGCTGACCTGCCCGGCCGGGCTACCTGTCTGTCTATCTCCTTCATTGACAGCGTAGGCAGCGTGGAGGTGACCTCCTCACCCGGCCTAAAGCAGCCACAGCAAACAAGGACTATTGAAGCAGCCCTGGGGAAGGGCAAGGTCAGTGCAAGGTAGCAAGGATGCGGGCAGGCAGGTGAGGAGGTGGGTCAGGTTTCCACAACAGTCCCGCCCCGCCCCGCCCCGCCCCGCCCCGCCCCGCCCCGCCCCGCCCCGCCCCGCCCCGCCCCGCCCCGCCCCGCCCCGCCCCGCCCCGCCCCGCCCCGCCCCGCCCCGCCCCGCCCCGCCCCGCCCCGCCCCGCCCCGCCCCGCCTCACCCCGCCCCGCCCCGCCCAGCCCACTGCCCTTACCCCCGTATGCCCTCCAGTTGAAGGTCAGCTGTGAGTTCAAAGGAAGGCCTGCGCATGAACTGCACGCGCCAGGCCAGCAGGTAGTCCCCTGGCGCCACCGCTGCAGCCACACCACACCAGGCACTGCTGGCGGCAACACCCTCAACACACACACCACTTGCCCTCCACACTGCTGGGCTGCGGGTTGCCCTAGCCCTCACCCTGACGTTCCCAACACAACGACCTCGTCATGACACTATGTGGTACAAGGGACCAAGGTGTTGCGCTGCGGCTAGTCAGGCAGCCAGGGGGCCCGGGCTAGGGGCCGGGGCCACAGCAATCCGTCACCAAGCTCTATGGTGAGAGCAGTAGGGCCTGATGGCGGTCAAGCTAGGGAATCGTCCGAAGGCTTGGACAGGTCAGGCAGAATGTGGGTGGGCTGGGGTGGGTGAGGGTCAGACCCTGACCCCAGCTCAACCCACCTGGCCACCGGGCGTCCATACCCAGCCAGCACACGCTGTCCAGGCGCACCACCTCAGGGGCTAGGGCACCCTCTGCATGACACCGTTTCAGGTAGTTCCCATCCAGCCCTGCGCCCATGGCATGGATCCAGATCAGAGTGCAGTGGCACCGCTCCCTCACCAGCAGGTGCGCATCGAGGGAAGATGGCAGCATGGTGTGCCCCCATGCCCTGCCCCTTGTTCCAACCCTAACCCTCACCCTTGCCCTACCCTAACCCCTTGCCCTGATCCTAATCTGAATACTATCCCTAACCCTCCCATCGACCTCTTCATGACGCAATGTGGCATATGGGACTCAGCCCTGAACCTGGGTGAGCAGCACAGCAACATCGCCCTTCCCTCAGTGTCATCCCTGGCCCTGCCCAGCTGCTCACGCCACCCCTGCGCGACCGCCACCACTCACAGGCCACTGACTGCTGCACTATGGGTAGTCTCAGCCTCGCCCAGTGCAAGAAGCGCTGCTGCCAGGTGGGCACAGGCGGCAGACTCCCCTCCGCCAGCACTGGGCTGCGCACATACACGCCGTGCCAGGCCTGAAGCGTGAAGGACCTAGCGCAGCAGCAGCAGCAGCAGCACACCACCCCTTTGCTCTCACAAGACAACAGCTAGCAGCAGATGAAGCTGTGTACACCAGCCCTTGGACACACAGCTCGGCAGGTCAAAGGTTAGGGAGTGGATCACTGGATAAGGAGGGAATGAACAGCAGCAGAGGCAGCCAGGAAACGGCTCCCTTGCTGCCCCACCTCACCACTGGACTGCTGGCAGCTCTGCCACGTGGCCCTTGGTGGTGAAGGCCACCACCTCATGCTTGTTGAGGCAGTGGTGGGCCAGGTCAGCCAGGGACCTGCAGCATACACACCAGGGCCAGGGGCCAGGCTGACCGGCAGGCTGGTGAGCAGGCTGTGGAGGTGCTGCAACCATCCCTAGCAGCAGGTATTATGCCCTGAGCCTGGCTTCACGGGTTAGGAGGGTGTTGTGCTGCAATACACTGCGCAACATGATGCTGGCTGCGGTGCAGCGGAGGGTGCAGCAGCTAATCTCCAGCTACTCTCCAGCTCAGGCGGCTCCTGATTGTCGCTGTCGTCATACATTGTTCAAGACTTCCTAAAGGAAGAGGGGCAGCATTGAGAGCAGAGGCAGGGAGGGTGGCTGCCAAGGCTGGGGATGGCAGTCAAGGCCACGGCAGCTGTGGGTGGCAGTCAAGGCCACGGCAGCTGTGGGTGGCAGTTAAAGCCACGGCAGCTGTGGGTGGCAGTCAAGGCCACGGCAGCTGTGGGTGGCAGTTAAAACCACGGCAGCTGTGGGTGGCAGTCAAGGCCACGGCAGCTGTGGGTGGCAGTTGAAGCCACGGCAGCTGTGGGTGGCAGTTGAAGCCACGGCAGCTGTGGGTGGCAGTCAAGGCCAAGGCAGCTGTGGGGGTGGCTGCCAAGGCTCTTAGGGGGGAGTGCTCAATGGAGCATGGCCTAACGTTGACAGTTGACGACATTAGGGTGAGCCAATGGTTTTGTGACACAAATATTGTATGCCATAGGCGGGCAGTACTACGCCAAGCACAGCCAAAAGCCAAGCAAGCATGAGGGTGAACCACACCCCTAACCCTAACCCTATCTCCCACACTAGCTCTAACTCCAAACCTCCTGCCTGCCCGCTTGCCTGCCGTTCCCCCTGGCCTTCCTCAGTGCCTCCTGTAGGCTGTCATATACGTAGCGTTTGATTCGGGTTTGCGCTTGTGATAGTGTGCCCTCCCTCCATGCTGCCTCTAGGCTGCCATGAGGGCAGCGAGTTAGGGCCAGTGCTTGTGATGGTGTGTGCGTGGGCAGGCCGGGGCACAGGACAGCTTGGAGTCTTGGCCTGCCCCCGCCCTGCCAGGTCATGCTGCCAGGTCTGCCTCGATCCCAGCCCCAGCCCACACTGGGAAGCCGCGCGGATGGCTATGGGCTATGAACAGGAGATGGCTATGGGCTATGGGCTATGAACGGAATTGCTGGAGAGTTAGAAGCTGTCCTGTGTGGCCGGTGTCCGCAGATTCAGTGCCAAGGGGCAACGACGCTATGGGCTAAGAACAGGGTGACGTAGAGCTGGGAGCTGGCGAAGCCGATGAGCGACAACATCAACGCATCGCCGCAGTCACGGCCAGTCCCAGCCCCTACAATTGGCACAGTGTGACTAAAGCTCGACCTAGGGTTCCCCTGGGATTCACCTAGGATTCCATTAAGACAGGTTTGACCCAGCTGTCAGCGTTTGGCCGGTTGGCCAGTTGGCACAAACGCAGCATCCTCAGCCACAGCCCATACAACGAGCTTGGCACAGCTGTCAAATGGCCGGCTGGCCACGCTGCCTACAACGATGTTTAACCTGCGGCACAATACATCTTCGCCATAGCCTACTTTGCTGCTACTGGTGGACTGGATGTCCACTGCCCTTCCTCTCAATACCATGGTGTTTCATGAGAGTACTTGTGCAAACATACATCCTTTTTTTCTCTATTTTGCAACTTTGCGAGCTCGACTGGTTTGAGTGTATGGTACAGCTGTCTAGGGCTGCACTCAGCATTCAGTTCTGTGCACATCAAATCAATGATGAAACTTACCACATCACACGGTACAGCTATACTTACATAATAAATAACTACGGTATTGTTGTGACTGCTGCGCCCGCATCCTGCTACCCGGTCAGGTATGCTGCCATGGCTTTTACCCCAGCCTCCACCTGAAGTCCTTCACCAGGCAGGGCAGGGCGCGGGTCTCTGCCAGGTCCAGTCCAGGCAGGAACGTCCAGCCCTGCAGCTCAGGAGGGCACTGGCCTGCATGCAGCCACCACCAGGACAAGACACTCAGACACCCACACACACCCACACACACACAACAGACTCTGCCACATCGCAAGCGCTGTAGCACTGTTGCACACCGCAAGCACATCGCAAGGTCTGTGGCAGGGTGGGCTGGCCCAATGCTTTGCACGCACTGCACCATTCACCTCCTGATCCGCTGGGGCCCCTGGTCGGAGTAGCCACCAGCACATCACAGTGGCAATGACCCCACCCTGACCCCCGGCCCTGCCTGACCCTTGCCTTCAATTGAGGGGTTGGATGGCGTCGGCAGCAGCTCAGGGAGGTTAGGCCAGGTGCTGCGCACATAGGTGCCCACCCAGGGCTCGAAGCTGCAGAGCAGCACGAAGCAACACCCCCAGCGGCAGCACCGAGTCTGCAGCACCTAGTTGGCAGCACCTAGTCACCTTGACTGTTGCTGAACAGGCAAGAAACCAGCCAGCCAGCGCGACAATGAAAAGGAAGAAGAAGACTCGGACGTTGGAAGATAGCGTGCTTATGGGGCATGCCGCCTCCCACCATCTATCCTGGATACGCCTCCCAACCTCCATCCCTGTAGGTCCACGTGTGAAGAGACCCCCCGAACCCCTGCACTCCCTGACCCCTACCCTGCGTCTGTAGCTGCTTTGCCAAAGCTGTTTAACCTTCTCATGGCATGCCTGGTGCACCCCAGCCAGCGTGACATCAGCTATGTCACTGGCAGTGAGGGGGCACCTGCACAAACCACCCAGTCAGGCTGTTGCTCAACTGTCAAGCAGTCACCCATCAGCTATCACACAAGCAGAGGGCACCAGCACCAGCACTGTAGACAGAGCTCTGCATTCCTCCACACCACCACTGCTAGGCCAGGCCGGGATAGTGAACAGGGAGAGCGGGCTCAGCACCCTAATGACTGGTGTGGGCGGGAGGAGGGAGGAGCAAAGGAGTTCTAGACACTCCAGGCTGCTCCCACTGCTGCTGGCCGCCCACCTTGTGTGCTGCCACTTGCCAGGGCCATCCAGGCTGTTCAACACACTGCCGTCAGTGTGAAAGGCCAGGGCGGCCTGCAGCGTGAGGGGGCGGGGCCAGGGTTAGTGGGCGCTTGGCTTGGCTTGGCTTAACTCTGCCTCCAGCCAGCCCCTGGCCTTGACAGATTAGGAGCAGGGCCGTGTCGCCCGGCTGCCACCATCTCTAAAGAGCAAGTAAGCAAGAGGGAACGATAGAAATGAGGGAGGAGAAACTAAGAGTATAACTACTAAGAGGAGAAACTAAGAGAACATAGGAGAGCATGAGAGAACATAAGAAGCTGGATGCTGAACACATTTATGTCTTCAGCCTCCGTGTACTGAGCTCAGCACGGTATGTGCATGGTGCCTCTTACTTCCTACTAGTGTGCAGCCAGCTCTTGCCCTGGAAAGGTTAGGCACACACAGCTCTTGCCCCAGACACATTGAGCACCTGGGCTGTAGCAAGCTGCTGCCACCTTCCGTTCACAGCCTGACCTGACCCTGTTGACATATTGACCCCTGAGCTTGTGGCCTAGCTTCTCACCAGGTCAGCAGCAGCTGCAGCAGCCACCTCTGCCAGGGGCATATCCTCCAGCTTGGCCCCTGCCCGTCCACTGGCCCGCATGCCTTGCACGAATGTCCACCCTTCACAGTGGACTGGGAAGGAGGTTTGCTCTGTAGCATCAGCGACACAGTGGCTGCTTGGCTGACCTTTGCACGGCACAGGTGACGCAGTCCAGCTGTGGAGCACTCAATGGGTCCAGTGGCAGCGGCAGCGGCAGCAACAGCAGCAGCAGCAGCAGCAGCAGCAGCAGCAGCAGCAGCAGCAGCAGCGGCAGCAGCGGCAGCAGCCAGCAGTGGTCGGTGGCAGTGCCTAAAGCTCTGCCTCCCTCACTGCTATCCCTTGAGCTGCATAGCCATGGCTGCAAGTGCCAGGCAGAGGGAGGCACACCTGGCTGCACGGCCTTTAACCCAAAGCGGCGGGCAGCCAGTGTACGCCACAGCTGCTGGTCGGCACAAACTGTCCACCAAAACTTGCTGGTAATGGCAAGCCTGCACGGTGAAGTAGCTGCCACTGAGGAGGGTAGCTACATTTTACGCCCACCTGCTTACAAACCTCCCGACCGCTCTCTCGTCTAGCTCCAGCTGGCTGGCCACAAGGGATGCGAGGTCAGGGGTGATCTCCGACAGGGAGGGAGGCATACTGCCTGCCAGCACATTTCTTTGTGTATCCATAGAGTGTTTACCTGCAGCGGGTGTTAGTAGGTGTGCACGCGGTTATGTTCAGGGTTTCCAGCCTCTCACACAAATACCAATGGGAAGCCGCGGTGGGACGGTAGCGCCACGTTTCCATGCCACCCCGACTGCAGGCACAGATGGCTTTTGTCGTTGCTATCGTCTCGATGTACCCAGGTGGTGAGGGAGGCACTGTTGCAACAACGGCTGCCTGGAGCAACAAATAGGAGGAAGGATTCCCTTGCATCCCCTCTGGGTAAGGAGATCAGATGGCACATCGCAGCAGCGGGTGGCAGGCAGCCCGCATGTGGGAGCAGAAGGCAGTAGCAAGGAGGCCACCCCTGACCTAACTCCCCTCCTCTTCCCCAGGGGGCAGCAGATGTGGTGGGCTGCTCAGGAACTGCACAAGCTCCTGTTGCCAGCTGCTGCCAGGGAGGGGCGCAGGAGTGTGAGCGGCTCGAGGACAGTGAGCAGCTGAGGTTTGCCAATAGGCAGGAGCATCGTGCACTTGCAACATATCCAATTGTTACAAGTGTGCGGTGAGCACTTGTTGCATGGACATCACAAACCTCAAGTTCACAAATATCAAATGCTACAAACCGAAGTCAAAGGACACCCCTAACACTACACTACACTACACTACACTACACTGCAGGCTACAGTACTGAATAAACTGTGCTCATTCATTAGCACTGAGTTGAGGTCAACCATGCCATCTCCTTCCTCACACAATACTGAGCTTCCTTGATATCATCATGATCCTGTGATAAACTGACGGTTCCTAAGGAAAAGGCTAGGGCCAGTCAAAACCGTAGTCCGTACAGCTGACCTGGCCCCAATGGCCTAGACGTGCACACAGGCCTCTCGAGTAAAATTCCATACCTTAACCTCAAATGCTCACATAGCCAAGACAATCTAGATGCTTCAGATGCTTCAGATGCTCAAATGCCTTGGGTGCCAGGCCTCATAAGGATGATTCGATACCTGGCTCCGATATCTCAGATGGTTAACATGACTCATAAGGCTCAATTGCTTGCATGACTGGGATGCTCAGATGACTGACTTAGGTGCTGCGCCTGCGGTCCCCCTCAGGCTGCTGCAGGAACTTCTGATAGATGGCCTCAAACAGAGGCTGATGCTGTTGTAGGGGAGAGATGGTGGCTGGCTGCACAGGTGCGGGTGTGGGCAGGGCCCCGGCACCCTCCAAAAGGGACCTGGCAGGACCTGCGGCACCTGGGCAGCACAGCTGGGGCACCGCAGCGTACTTGCGCTGAGGCGTGTTGGCCCAGCCAGCAGTGGAGCACATCAGCGTCATACTGGGGGGCACTGCTGTGGATGAGGCAAACTGATCCACTGCGCTACTGAAGCTGATGACCCCGCCAAGGGTCCTGCCACTGCAGCGCAGAGGGCCCAGGGCAGCCAAGGCGGCCTGCACCATGCGCGCCTGCAGGCTGGCACTAGCAGCCAGTCGCTCCTGGAACATGCGGATGGAGGCATGGTCGATTGCAGCGGCCAACGCTGCAGTACCCCGCCCGGTGAGGCTGCAGCCCATCTGCAGGGGCAGGCGGCGCTCAGGCACCACCTGCAGCAACAACAGAGCGACACAGCTGTTGTTTCAAAGCGACAGCATCAGTGTTCTTGGCATAGGGCAGTCGGTCAACCTGGGCGCAGTGTGCAATGCGCCCAACAGCCAGGTCCCTGTCAGCCAGCCCACCATTGCATACGCCTGGTCGCTGAAGGCTGCAGTGGCCCTGTCACAGCCAGCATCCGCAGGAGCAGGGGTGCCTTCAAAATTGGTGGCCAGCATGCTGAGCGGCATCCACTGTTCCGTCAGGCCGCCCTCAGCAGCACAGCACATCTCGGGTGCGGCGTACAGGATAGCCAGAGGAGGGCGGTGCACCTGGGCTTGCAGATCCGCGAATGCTTGGCCTGCAGGGCAAGCCAACATGCACACCATGAAAAGCAAGGCCAGGAGGAAGCTTGCGCGGTCATGCAAGCAGACTGTGAACCACTCACCGTTGAAGGGGCAAGCAAACGTCGCCACGGTGGTGTCCATGCTGTTCGGGCCAGTTCGTGAGGAGCCAATGGTGAAGGAGTTTAAGGCACAGTAAGGGAAGCCTGCCTGGGCCACGACCTGGAGCACCAGCTGTTGGCGTAGCGCAGCGGCATCAGGGGTGTCAGCAACCTGCACACAGGGCGGACCACAGCGCTGAGACCGGCCTTCAGACCAAGACAGGGGCGCCAGGAGAGGCCAGCACCAGCATGTAAGCATGCCTTCCTCCTGCGACAGCATACCAGGTCTATGCTGCCTGCCTGCCTGCCTGCCTGCCTGGCCCTTCCCCTTGCTGCCCAGACACACTGTCTGCCTCCTGCAATGGCATACCAGGCCTATGCTGCCTGCCCGCTGGAGCCATTTCCCTGGCTATTAAGACCCCTGTCTGAGTGTGGGCATGTCCTGCTTTGTCAGCCAGTCCCTCATCACAGAGGGCTCACCACAGCCGCTGTCATCTCACAGCTGCAGTCCCGCTCGCTGCGAGCTCACCAGGGCCGTGACGAACTGCTGGGCAATGTAGGGGTGCAGCGTGTACTTGCCCAGCAGACCAGTCTCAGTGGCGCTGCACTGCCAGGGCTCAGGGAAGGCAGTGGTGTAGGGGAAGGCCGGGCTGCGGGTGAGGACCTGGGCGCAGGGCATGAACCAGGTGGTCACAGCCAGCACTCAGACAAGCACCTGATCTGAGGCACCCTTCAGCTGCTCTATTCTGCACCAGGGGCTGTTGGCACGGCTACAAAACCGTGCGCACCTGTGCTGCATACTGAGCCACCGCAGCATCCAGGGCAGCACAGCCGGCTTCTGACGAGGTGAATACGCCCGACTTGGTGGTGACCACCGTGACCACAGCAGCCACGCTCGGCCAGGCATCGCCACACATGGCCTGGACCTCCACAAACTGCATGGTGCTGCTGTCCGTCATGCCTGCAGTGCACACCACAGGTTTGCTGAACCTAAGCCTGACCCTCTGAGCATGTGTGCTGGCCACTGCTGCCAACCATTCCAAACCATGCAAGGCCCCTCACCTTCTAAGCTGCACACGAGGGCCAGCAGCGGGGTGGTGCCATTGTTGGCATTGGGCTGGAAGGTGGCCACCTGGGTGCCCATCTCGCCCCACGCCAGGCTTGACAGCAGCGCGTTGCTGATGGAAGTGTTGTGGGCCTGGCAGCCACACAACAATGAAACAGCCATGGCATGGCCTGGCATGAGGCAGGGTCTGCATGGCACCCACACACACACTTCATGCTGGCAGCGGCAGCCTGACCCTTGCGAGTCCATCCCCAACCCTGCGTCACCCTCTCACCATGGCCTCCCCCAGCATGTCAGCGACACTCATCTCCATCGTCCAGCTGCAGCCACCAGCCAGACAGCGCACCAGCCAGGGTCAGGAAGGAAAGCAGGCCATGCACAGAGACTAGGCCTCTGGGCTCCGGCAGCATCCAGGCAACACTGTCTGGGCAGGCTACAGCCTGACTGCTCCTGACGCTTCGCTGCCCCCAGGCCCCCAGCTTGACCGCCCTGAGCACCTGAGCACAGCGTCAAAGCCAGGTTCCGTGATGCTGCTGGTGCAGTCAAAGTTGGTGATGTCATCAGGGTCCACTCGCCTGCCCAGCAGCTGCAGCACAGCCAGGGCAGCAGCACAGGGCCAGGCTCAGTCAGGACAGTGGGCAGTGTGACACCGGCAATGGCTGTGTGGGCATGCTCCAAGCAGCTCGGTACAGCCAGCCCACCTGCAGCATGGTGACATTCCAGCTGAGGCTGAGCTGGGCACACAGGTCACCGGTGAAGCCGCCCACACTCAGAATCTGGTCAGTGGTCAGCTTGGGGGGCTTCTCAGGAGGAGGGGGTGGGCCAGGAGGGGGTGGAGGTGGGGAGTCCGGAGCAACAGGGGGCAAGGGTGGGAAGGCTGGGCTGTCAACAGGCTGTGGGCTGAGGTCCATGTCGTATGGGGAGAGGGGGGTGCTGCTGGTGTCAGGGGAAGGGGGAGGGGCAGGGATGTTCCAAGTCTCATAGGGGGGAGGGGGCGGAGGTGGAGGAGGCCGGATGCGGCCGCTACGTGGTGGTGATGGGAAGGGTGGGGGGGGAGGTGGGGGGAGAGGAGCAGGGGAGGGCGGGCTGAGTGCCTCGGGAGCAGGTGGGCTTGGTGTGCCAGGAGTGAACCAGGTGTCGTAGGGAGGGGGAGGAGGGGGAGGAGGGGGTCGCACTCTAGCACCGGGCCGAGGGGAGGGTGAGGACTGCTGCAACCGGCGACGAGTCATGCCCACACTTGACAGAGTGGCTGCCAGGCTCATCACATCGTCCGGACTGCCCAGCCAAGAGCGGTCCAGGGTGGGAGGCGCCGTGACAGTGACTGGCTTGTACACCTGAGCTCAGCAGGGCAGCCAGGACACAGGATGGGGCGGTGGGGTGCCTGAGCTGGGCCTGCCCTGCAGACACCTGTTGCAGCGCCAATGCTGAGGCATGCCGCAGCTCTTCCGTCCGCCTCAATGTGCAGCTCGTCATGCGTGGCATTGGTGGGCAGCAGGTGCTGGTGCTCGTCCTCAACCTGGAAGAGCAGGGCGCGAGGTCAGCACCACAGTGATGGCTCCACCAGCAAGGAGTGAACCCGCCTGCTGTCCTGGCATGGAGGGGTTGGCCACACGGCAGTGAGATGTGTGAGTGACAGTGTGATGCGTGAGCATGGGGTTACTGCAGGGCCGCACCAGGTATGCCAGCCGGTGCTCAGGCACGCCCTCCACCTCGTAGCGATGGGGCGGCGCCGGCCTGGTGCGCCACTTGATGGTGGGTGGCAGGCCGCTGCTGAGGGTGGAGCGGCGTGCGTTCAGTGCCGAGGGGCTGTCGCATCGCGTGGACAGCGCTGAGAGCAAGCCCCCTGGGTTGCCGCAGCTGTAGCCTGGCCTGGTGCAGTAGGGGCCGACTCCTGATCAGGCAGTGGGCATAAAGGAGGGTCACAGCGGTCCAGGTGATGAGGGTGCTGGCTGCTGCGACTCGCCATGCAATGCCATTGTACCGGTGCAGGCTGTGCAACATGACGTGGATCGACTCCTGATCAGGCAGCGGGCAGAAGCAGCAACAGCACGAGGGTGGGTGCTGGTGGCGGGGGCTCAGGCAACTCCATTATAGGGGTGCAGGCTGTGCAACCTGATAACGAGGTGCCCAGCACTCACTGCACTTGTTGCTGAACTTGGGATTCATGCAAGGGCCCTGCACAACACATGCAGCGGGCGGTCCCTTCCAGGCTCAGTGTCTGGACACAGCCTAGTGAAAGATCATGCAATGGTGGAGTGTCTGGACAAACACACAGCCTTGTGAAACAGCATGCAGTGGTGGAGAGTCTGGACACACACACAGCCTAGTGAAACAGCATGCAGTGGTGGAGAGTCTGGACGAAGATATGAGGGCTCTTGAATGCTGTGGTATGGTACTGTGACGGCACTGGCAGACCCATGCTGTTGGCGCTGGCCTAGGCAAGTAGGGGATGGTACTGTGGCGGCATGTCTGGCGTAGGCACACTCACCCAGCACATGCGCGGCACCCAGCCGTCATACCTGCAAGCAGCACACCATGAGCTTGCGGCACAGTGCTTGCATGACAAACTGCCGGTGCATGCTATGGGAGTTACACTTAGGCAAGG
Source organism: Haematococcus lacustris (assembly GCA_030144725.1). NCBI lineage: Eukaryota > Viridiplantae > Chlorophyta > Chlorophyceae > Chlamydomonadales > Haematococcaceae > Haematococcus > Haematococcus lacustris. The sequence goes on from JASKMD010000007.1 coordinate 10,338,342, forward strand.
CTGGAGCTGAGCATGGCGTGCAGTTGCTGTGTGACAGGTGTCTGCTGTGGGACTTGCACGTTGCTCAGTGGCGGTGACGGAGTTCTCCGTGACAGACTAGGGCGTAGTGGCCTTACACCTCAAGGTTCGCGTAAAGGGTGGAGCTGAGCATGGCGTGGCTATGCCGCTGCAGCAGCTGCAGCTGACTACACCCACCCAGGGCGACAGGTGAGTGCTAGAAGGTGTATCTCTAATGGTTGATAACACTCACTCACCCAGGGCGACAGGTCTCCCAGCACCTCCCCAAAAACTTCGATAGGCCTGCCTGCGTGAGGCATGCGTCTTGCACTGGGATTTGCATCGAGTCCTCACAGGGGGCCCACAAGGGGCGCTGGGAACACTAGCTGTTAAACAGTGACAAGGGTGCTGGCCACTAGTACTCCTTCCTTGTGTTGATTTCTCCTAAGTCATTCAAAGACGATGTGCAGGGTTTCGCCAACCCCGCTTTCTGCATGTGACTTGCATGCAAGAGCGCGAAAACTGACGGGCTTGGTATTGGGATCTGCGCTAGCTGCCACCAAGCATGCCGTTGGTGTGCCATGAGGTCGCGAGGCGCCATGAGAGGAAACCCTGTCGACCTCGCAAAGCCCGCAGTAATGCAGCAACACGCAACACGCGACACGTCCATCCCCAACTCAGCATTAGCGACATCAACAGCGCCCAAATGCGCAGCCTCGCAGCCGGCCATGAAATGCGGGCCAGCTAGCCTTCGCAGCCATCAGTCATCAGCCAAGAGGCCAGCATGCAGCTCGGTTTCGCAGCCATTAGCGATCAGCGAAAGGAATAGGGTGTTTGTGATCAAGCACAGAGTTGAGGGCGAACGGCACAAAGGTAGCTTGCAAAGGTGCGATGCATAGCTACGACTCTGAGGTGCGACCGCGAGGTTAGAGCGTGGCATGTGTCATGTGCCAGGTTCGGTGCCAAGGCGCAGTGGCACCTTCCATCAGCCAGAAGCAGCAACCACAACGGCAACAAGTAGCGGCAGCCAGGGCGGCGGACAAGAGCAAAAGCGTACCCTCCTCCCTCCTCGCTCTTCCCTCCTCCCTCCTCCCTCCTCGCTCTTCCCTCCTCCCTCTTCCCTCCTCCCTCCTCCCTACCACACTGCCCACCACCACCTGCCAGATCCCCCACTCCCCCTCTCCCTCCCCCTAAGGAATGATCAAGGGACCGCATGGAGCAAGCTGTGAGTGGCTAGCCCCACGCACATAAGTGACCCCTTGTACCCAGCCTAACCGCTAGCACGCCCCTTGTTTGCTGCAGGTGTGATGGTCAGCTCAGCAGCCAGAGCGGCAGCAAGGAGCAACAGGCCCCCTCCCCTCCCCCTCCCCTCCACTCCACTCCACTCTCCTTTCCCATGCCTCTTCTCCCTCCTCCCCCTCACCTCCTTCCCTCACACCCCCCTCCTCCTCCTCTCCCTCACCCTTACCCAGGCCAGGAGGAACATGGAGGTAAGGACTGTGTTACTGCCATGCTGAACCCCTTGGCTCCCCCTTGTGCGCTCGTCGTGCGACCACCCCCTCCTCACCTCCTCCTCATCCTCACCCTCACCCTCACCCTTGGTGACTGTCATCCTCACCCTCACCCTCACCCTTGGTGGCACCACCTGCCAGACCCACCACTCCCCAGGAGGTGCAACCAAGAGGAGCAGCCAAGAGGAGCAGCCAGGAGCGGCAGCCAGGAGCAGCAGCTAGGAGCGGCAGCCAGGAGTGGCAGCCAGGAGGCATGGGCAAGGCAAGTGGTTGGCCAAGGCCAAGAGGCCCATGCCCCCCACAGCCAGGAGGCACAGCCAGGAGGGAGGAGCAGCAGCCAACAAGGAGGCAGCAAGGAGTCAGCAATGGCACATGGAGATAACAGTGAGTGGCCAGCCCCTTGCACATCAGTGGCCTTCATTGCCCAGCCTTACCGTGAGCACGCCCCTTGTTGCTTGCAGGTGTGACGGTCACACGCCCACCCCTTGCCCACCCCACCCCACCCCACCCCACCCCAGCAAACGGTGAGTGGCCAGCATGAAGCAGATTTGTGGCTCTTGGTACCAAGCCTGATGGCTAGCATGCCCCTTGTTTGCTGCAGGTCTAATGTTCACACCCTTCCCTTGTTCTTCCCCTTACCCACAAACCCACCACCACCTCCCAGGCCATCAATAGCAGCCCAGGGCAGCAGCCCAGAGCAGCAGCCTGGAGCGGCAGCTAGGAGTGGCAGCCATGAGGTGGTACATGACGTGTGTAGCCATGAGTCAACTGGTATGAGATGATCCATGCATGGCGTGTGTAGCAGAGTGTCAGTTGCATGGCATGTGATAATGGGTGCATGGCTTGTGCAGCTCTGAGTCTAGTGGCTTGTGTCATGTGGTGCATGCCTGGCAGCACCAGTTTCAGAGTGCAAACAGCAGTTGTTAGCCACGTGTCAGTTTGTGTGCTAGGCATCACTCACACAAATTAGCAACGTAACCAGCGCAGGAGCCAGTGGTTTCATCGCGGGAGCCAGTGGTTTCAGCGCTGGAGCCAGTGGTTTAAGCGCTGGAGCCAGTAGTTTCAGCGCTGGAGCCAGTGGTTTCAGCGCTGGAGCCAATGGTTTCAGCGCTGGAGCCAATAGCTACAGCGGTGTAGCCAATGACTACTGCGCTGGAGCCAATGACTACAGCGCTGGAGCCAAACGGCAACAGCGCTGGAGCCAAAATTTACAGCGCTGGAGCCAAGGACTACTGCGCTGGAGCCAATTGCTACAGCGCTGTAGTCCATAGCTTCATCGCTGAAGCCAATTGCTACAGCGATGAAGGTAATAGCTACAGCGATGAAACCAATGGCTACAGCGATGAAGCTAATAACTACAGCGATGAAGCCAATGGCTACAGCGATGAAACCAAATGCTACCGCGCTGGAGTCAAAAGCTACCGCGCTGGAGCAAATAGCTACCGCGCTGGAGCAAATGGCTACCGCGCAGAAGCCAATGGCTACTGCGCTGGTGACAATGGCTACTGCGCTGGTGACATCGTCATTTGCGGTTGTTTCCTTGCAACGTCATTGTGTTTCTGCACTTGTGTACCATGCTCTGAGGCAACGCTGTGGCACAAGTTCCCTTCATTTCTCTATCGTTTGTTGTGTGGGTAGTTGTGACAGTGGTTATTGCTAATGTTGATGGTGAACCTACGGTTGTTTAAGGTTGCTGTGTTGATGCAAGGCTAGGTTGATGCCTCAAGCGTATGTTCACCCTTGATTAAGTCCGTGTAAACCTTAACTCATGTTGCCTGTGTCCAGATGATGGGATACTTACTATTACCGTAGGCTGGGCTCTTACACCGTGTGGACCTTACACACGTCATCAGGCTCAATTACAAGCATCAAATACATGGACAACAACAACAAATGAGAGGCAACGACATCATGACCAGCTGACCTTACACCATCACATCAACACCACCACACAGGCAACATAAGCAGCAACAACAGCATGGCGCACACGGCATTGGCCCTATGTGTGCCTTGTGGTGCAAGTCGTGATGATGTGTAATGGCTATTGTTCTGCTGGCGCCATACACATCCCCCTACTACTGTCCCTTGTGGCGCTTAAGCCATATAGCTACATCGCTGGAGCCAAGCGGCACCAGCGCTGAAGCCATATGGCTACATCGCTGGAGCCAAGCGGCACCAGCGCTGAAGCCATATGGCTACATCGCTGGAGCTAAGCGGCACCAGCGCTGAAGCTATATAGCTACATCGCTGGAGCTAAGCGGCACCAGCGCTGAAGCTATATGGTTACATCGCTGGAGCCAAGTGGCACCAGCGCTGAAGCCATATGGTTACATCGCTGAAGCCATATGGTTACATCGCTGGAGCCAAGCGGCACCAGCGCTGAAGCCATATGGTTACATCGCTGGAGCCAAGTGGCACCAGCGCTGAAGCCATATGGTTACATCGCTGAAGCCATATGGTTACATCGCTGGAGCCAAGCGGCACCAGCGCTGAAGCCATATAGCTACATCGCTGGAGCCAAGTGGCACCAGCGCTGAAGCCATATGGTTACATCGCTGAAGCCAAGCGGCACCAGCGCTGAAGCTATATGGTTACATCGCTGGAGCCAAGTGGCACCAGCGCTGAAGCCATATGGTTACATCGCTGAAGCCATATGGTTACATCGCTGGAGCCAAGCGGCACCAGCGCTGAAGTTATATGGCTACATCGCTGGAGCCAAGTGGCACCAGAGCTGAAGCCATATGGTTACATCGCTGAAGCCATATGGTTACATCGCTGGAGCCAAGCGGCACCAGCGCTGAAGTTATATGGCTACATCGCTGGAGCCAAGTGGCACCAGCGCTGAAGCCATATGGTTACATCGCTGAAGCAATATGGTTACATCGCTGGAGCCAAGCGGCACCAGCGCTGAAGCCATATAGCTACATCGCTGGAGCTAAGCGGCACCAGCGCTGAAGCTATATGGCTACATCGCTGGAGCTAAGCGGAACCAGCGCTGAAGCTATATGGTTACATCGCTGGAGGATATGGCTACATCGCTGGAGCTAAGCGCCGAAACTGATACCTGCGCTGCAGCCATGTGGCTACTGCGCTAGTACGATGTGATACCTGCTCTGCAGCCATGTGGTTACTGCGCTGGTACCATGTGGCACCTGCTCTGCAGCCATAGGGCTCCTGCTCTGCAGCCATAGGGCTCCTGCTCTGCAGCCATAGGGCTCCTACTCGGCCTGCCTGGCCGCTGCTGCTGCTGCTCCTTGCCACCGCTGGGCTGCCTGGCCGCTGCTGCTGCTGCTCCTTGCCACCGCTCCTGTGTGGTATGGGAGGAGGATGGTGGGAGGGAGCGAGGGTTGCAATGGGGAGGCTAGGGGGTGGGGAGGAGAGCAGTGGTGGTGTGAGGTGGTGGCTGCCATGCCACATGAATGGAACTGAAAGGGAGGGGGATAGAGGAAGGGGATATGGGGATATGGGGATTTGGGGAGTGATTGCCTCCGGACTGCTCGTACAGTGCGCGAAGGGGGGCATACGGGGGCATAGGGGCGGGGCGGGAGGATGTGTGTTCATGGAATTGTACATGGGCTGGGGGAGGGGGAAGTGTACCAACAAACTGGGAGGGGGTGGTTCTGTAGGGGTGGGGGAGAAGAGGTGACCATCAGACCTGCAGCCAAGGGGCGTGCACGTGAGGTAGGGAGATTGGCTGGACACTAGGTGTTAGCCACTTACCGGTAGCCACCAGCAACCACTCACTGGCAGAGAGCAGGGAGTGAAAGGGTCAGGAAGAAGAGGGGGAAGGGGGAGCTTGTGTGTGTGGAGGTGGGAAGGTGGTGGTAGTGATGCCAAGGTGCCAAGGTAGGTAGGAGTAGGTCTGCTCTTGGCTGCTGGGAAGGGTAGGGAGGGAAGGGCTATGGGGTGGGGTGGGGGATGGGGGGAAGGGAAGGGAGAGGGGGAAAGGTGAGGTACTTAGAGTTACCATCGGACCTGCAGCAAACACAGTGCGCGCTATTGGTTAGGCTGGATAATAGTGGACACTGTAAGGCAAGGGCAAACCACTCACCGCTTACGCCTTGGTGCTCCGTTTTGCGCAATGCGCCTTGCTGGCTCCTTGTAAGCTGTCACCGTGGACTCACCACTCACCGGAGCAAAGGAGGGGGAGGTGATTGGGGGCAAAGGAGGGGGAAGTAATACAATGTGGAGTAGGAATGTGCAGTAGGGGCTCGAGAAGGGAAGGCTCGAGGGAAGGGCATGGGCTACGATGTCAGGAGGGTGGGATGGGGTGGTGTGTGACCGTCAGACCTGTAGTAAATACGGGGCATGCTAGTGGTTAGGCATGGTAATGAGAGACACTGAAAGGCAGGGGGCTAGCCACTCACCGCTAACGTTGTGCTGCTCCGTGTTGCACAATATTGTCTTCTTGTTTGCTCTTACCTCGGTCTTACCTTGCAGGGGGAGTGGGGCTAAAATGTAAACTGTAGGCTGCGACTGCGTGGCGTTGCGTGCTTGGGCTGCATGCGAGACAAGCTGCGAGTTACTTTGTAATGCGTGGCGTGGAAATGTCTGCGAGGTGGAAAAACGGCTGTTGGTGAGATCCGAACTGCTAGCTGCGTCTGAGGCTCGCGTCTTCGAAGTTATCTGCAAGGCGGACTGTTGGCTGGGTGACCATCGCAGACGCCATTGCAAACTGCGCAGATTGTTGTTTTGGACGTGTGTTGGACGCTTAGCGAACTGCGCACACACAACACTTGCGCGCAACCCTCGACAACGTCACAAAGCTGCAGATCGGCATGCAAGAGAGACCTGTGAAATAGTGTACTCTTGCACTGAACACGACGTAGCCAAACAGCGAAGCAGCTCGTCAACTTCACAGCTGAACCGCAGCCGTAGCTAGCGGCAGCTACAAACTCTGCCTTGAGGATAAGCATAGAAACTCAGCCTCGCAGCCTTGCAGCCGCACTTTGCGGCCCCCACCTAGGTAGCCACGCGGGAGCCACCACGCCAACACTCGCCAGCACTTGTAGACAACACTTGCAGACAACATCGCAGCAGCTAGTTGAAGCAACGCGACGCAGCTAGCCGCTCGTCTATCAGGTTTACTCGCAGCCAACTCCGCAGCCAACTCCGCAGCCACACGGCTCAGTGCCTCGCAGCCAACTCGTAGCCAACTCTGCAGCCAACTCCCCAGCTACACGGCACAGTACCTCGCAAAGAGTCTCGAATGGAGTCCCACCACACAACCTCGCTGCCAACTCCGCAGCCACACGGCACACTACTTCGCACCGCAACGCTACGCAGCGAGGTAATGTAATGTTCTTGTAATGTACCAAGTCTTTGCAAAGGTGAGCATGGAGCAACATGGAGGAGTACGGTGAGTGGCCGGACCCCGTCTTTTGGTGGCTCTCATTACACAACCTCATCGTGAGCATGCCCCATGTTTGCTGCAGGTCTGACGGATACACCTGGAACCTTTCCCTCCCCCTCCTCCTTCAAATCACCACAATCGCCTTCCCTCCCTCCCTCCCTCCCTCCCTCCTGCCCTCCCTGTACAAGTCTCTACAGGTGGCTACAGGTCCTCTTACCCCCTATCTATGCAACCACCCCCTCCAAGATCGTCAATACACTTACCCCTCCCCCAGGCCTACCCTGTCTCCCTCCCTCCCCTTTCCCTACCCAGTCACCCGGTCACCATCCCCCCCCCCCACTTCCCCCCTCACCTCCACCCTGACATCCCAGCCCCCTCCCTTACCCCAGCAGCCCCATCCCAGCCCCTCTCCTTATTTCAGCAACCAGAAGAGAGCCCACCCCAACCTTGACGTTGTACCCTACCCTGGCTCTTGCACCTCCACCTACTAACCCCACTTTACCTTCTGCACCACAAACGTAAGACCAAGGTAAGTAGCGAGGACACGACATGGCGCGTATCCCTGTTCACAACATCCCATCCTATTACCCCTTCATGCCAGGTGAGTGCCTCCGTCATGCAATACGTGACAGCTAGCTTCCCAGGATGTTATGCATGCCTCATTGTAAGCACGCTCCATGCTTGCTGCAGGTCCATACTCCCGCCTATACTTCCGCCCCGTGCCTCCTTCCCCCTTCCCTACCCCGTCCCACCACCTCCACTTCCACCCCTCTCCACCCCCCACTTCCCCCCTCCCCGTCACCTCCCCCCTGACGTCCCAGCAGCCAGGAGAAAGCCTTCGTTGATGGCCCTTATCACCCCAAGCCTTATCACCTTATCGCCTCCCCTCACCGCTGGCATGCCGTGTGTTTGCTGCAGGTTCTACGGTCACACTTACCTCCCTTCTCCCTCCCCCCCACCCCCCTTCTCCTTTCCCATACCCACCAGGTGCTACCACCATGTACTACCACCTTCCAGTCTATCACACCTAGCTGCCACATGCCAATGGATAATGCCAAAACCAAAAAGCCAAAGCATAAGTCAAGCCAAAGTCCAAGATGGTTTAAAAAGCACTAAATTGAAAGGACTATGTTGTAAAGCACCATATTGTAAAGCATTATGATGTCAGCTGAAGATAGACAGTAGTACAAACGTTGTAATTGTAAGAGAGCAGGTGCCACATGGTACCAGCGCAGGTGCCACATGGTACCAGAGCAGGTGACCATGGCGCAGAGCAGTTACCATGTGCTCCAGCGCTGGATCCACACGGCTGCAGCGCTGGAGCCAGGTGCTCCAGCTATGGAGCCACATGGCTGCAGCGCTGGAGCCACATGGCTGCAGCGCTGGAGCTACATGGCTGCAGCGCTGGAGCCACATGGCTGCAGCGCTGGAGCCAAATGGCTGCAGCGCAGGAACCATGTGCTCCAGCGCTGGAGCCACATGGCTGCAGCGCTGAAGCCAGGTGCTCCAGCGCTGGAGCCACATGGCTTCAGCGCTGCAGGCACATGGCTGCAGAGCAGTTACCATGTGCTCCAGCGCTGGATCCACACGGCTGCAGCGCTGGAGCCAGGTGCTCCAGCTATGGAGCCACATGGCTGCAGCGCTGGAGCCACATGGCTGCAGCGCTGGAGCCACATGGCTGCAGCGCTGGAGCCACATGGCTGCAGCGCTGGAGCCACATGGCTGCAGCGCTGGAGCTACATGGCTGCAGCGCTGGAGCCACATGGCTGCAGCGCTGGAGTCAAATGGCTGCAGCGCAGGAACCATGTGCTCCAGCGCTGGAGCCACATGGCTGCAGCGCTGGAGCCACATGGCTGCAGAGCTGGAGCTACATGGCTGCAGCGCTGGAGCCACATGGCTGCAGCGCTGGAGCCACATGGCTGCAGCGCTGGAGCCACATGGCTGCAGCGCTGGAGCTACATGGCTGCAGCGCTGGAGCCACATGGCTGCAGCGCAGGAACCATGTGCTCCAGCGCTGGAGCCACATGGCTGCAGCGCTGAAGCCAGGTGCTCCAGCGCTGGAGCCACATGGCTTCAGCGCTGCAGGCACATGGCTGCAGAGCAGTTACCATGTGCTCCAACGCTGGATCCACACGGCTGCAGCGCTGGAGCCAGGTGCTCCAGCTATGGAGCCACATGGCTGCAGCGCTGGAGCCACATGGCTGCAGCGCTGGAGCCACATGGCTGCAGCGCTGGAGCTACATGGCTGCAGCGCTGGAGCCACATGGCTGCAGAGCAGGTACCCTGTGCTCCAGCGCTTGAGCCACATGGCTGCAGCGCTGGAGCCAGGTGCTCCAGCTCTGGAGCCACATGGCTGCAGCGCTGGAGCCACATGGCTGCAGAGCAGGTACCATGTGCTCCATCGCTGGAGCCACATGGCTGCAGCGCTTGAGCCATATGGCTGCACCGCTGGAGGTACATGGCTGCAGCGCTGCAGCTAGGTGCTTCAGCGCTGGAGCTCCATGGCTGCAGCGCTGAAGCCAAGTGCTCCAGCGCTGGTGACGCTGCTAATTCCTGTGAGTGATGACTCTAATGGTGATGCCGTGTGATGTTACATTGATGTAGGAGGCCACATGTGGCAGCAGATGTCAGCAGGCATGTAGGTTGTAAGCCTATGCTGACTATACACTCATGCTTTGATACCCTGTGCACGGTCTATGAAACCCTGCACTAGGTCTTTGAAACCTTGTGCACGGTCAGCGAAACCCTGCACACGGCCAGAAACGCCTAGGAACTGAGCCACACCAAACCTTGTGCACGGTCTATGAAACCCTGCACTAGGTCAATGAAACCCTGCAGTAGGTCTTTGAAACCTTGCACACGGTCAGCGAAACCCTGCACACGGTCACAAACGCCTAGGACTGAGCCACACCAAACCTTGTGCACGGTCTATGAAACCCTGTGCACGGTCTTTGAAACCCTGTGCACGGTTTGTGAAACCCTGCACACGGTCTATGAAACGCTGCACAAGGTCAGGAACTGGCTTGACGGCCACCTAGGGGCTGAGCCAGTTGAAACCTTGTGCACGGTTTGGCGAAACCCTGCACAAGGTTTGACCGCTTCAGCTAAAGGCCGATTACAGCCCAACCACGTCGATTAAAATCATGAAACATATGGCGATGGAACGGCCTTTGAAAGGGCTATCTGCAGTACCCCTTACCTAAAATCGCCGACTCGGCCTTATTCTCCACGAGTGGTCATTGCTGAACGGGGTGCCAGCAGCCACCGCTGTTGCCTTGGCTTCCAACAACCGGCGTCCAAACTTCGACTCCCACCCCTCATCTGTCTTCTGGGCCTCTGCTGCTTGACGAGGTGTCTGCGGCTTTCGGGCCAGCTGCTTAGGAGTGGTCGGACGTCTGACCCAATCGTATGACCTACACGTTCAAGGGTACCAGGTCGATGATGAGGACCTGTACTAATGACACAGGGGGTTGCATGCTATGGGTGCATGCTATGGGTGGATGCATGCTATGGGTGCATGCTATGGGTGCATGTTGGGTGGATGCATGCTACCCACTTTTTGAATGCCGCCAGCAACATCCAGTAGCTCAGCAAAGCCAGGTAGGGTGGGTTGGCCTTGGTGGATTCCTTCCAAACGAGGCCGATGATTGCCCGCATGGGGACATTCCACCTGGCCTCCACCGCGTTGCTGCCCAGTTTGGGGTATTCCCCTGGTGCACAGCCGGGGATGGTGTACTGCACAACACACACCAAGAACATTCTCTAACATTCACATCAGAGAGCAAATTAGGTTGCTTACATGGCTACACCATTCATTGCACAATCACCTGGCCCACAGAACGCGGGCACCACATCCGGATGTATTTGGGGGCGAACTTGCCCCAGAGACTGACGGCATCTTGCTGCAAGGATGCATTGGGTATAGATAACCAAGGTGACATGGGCAATAATGAATTGAGGCTATGGTCAATTGTTGTGTGAACACTACACTAACCTCATATTTGCCCAACACGCTGAAGGGCTTGTCGGCGTTGGGTGCATGATGTCTAAACTGAAATCACATGGCAACAATGGGTCATGGTTAGCAAAGGACATTGAAGCACAGGCAACGTGACCACAGCAAATCAGGCAGCATAGCTATGGGTGGATGCATGCTATGGGTGCATGGATGGGTGGATGCAAATCAGGCAGCATAGGCACGCAACACCATGCTCACCCGCGCATAGACCTTCTTGCTGAACTCTTCGGGGACCTGCTTCCCCCCTTTGCGCGACCGTTTCTTGGCTGGCCCCTGCCTCTCTTCCTCCTCCTCCTCCTCCTCCTTCTCCTCCTCCTCCTCCTCCTCCCCCTCATCCTCCCCCTCATCCTCCCCCTCATCCTCCCCCTCATACTCCCCCTCCTCCTCCCCCTCATACTCATCCTCCAGCTCCTCCTCCTCTCCCACCCCCTCCCCTTCATCACCAGAAGATGCAAAAGGCTCAAGGGGCCGCCTCTTTGGTCGCTGGGCCAAAGGGAATTCATCAGACTCGTGCCCAGAGTCAGCTGTGCGAGGGGCTGCAGCCGTAATCTGCAGCAACGATAGTTCATGGAGTTAATGAAAGCATGAAGGTACCTGGCACGGTTAGGCATCGCGGCAGGCAGGCGGTATTGATACAGGAATTACTATACCTTCAGGCTTCCCAAGACACAGGCAATCATGGTGAAGACAGCCTTTCAATGCCTAGTGTGCGGAGAATCAGGCGGCATAAAAGGAATGCGCACTCACTGTTGGAAGCGCCATCCCCAGTTCGTGGGAGCCGAAGGCACGAAGGCTTGGGCAGAGTGGCAGGCTAAGGCGAAAGCCCAGTCCCCAAACGCTCAGCAACACACATCGCAAGAGTCGGCAGTAAGATGTCGCTTGCTGTTAGTTAGTACGTGCTGACGTACATGTGCGCATGAGGCAACTAATGCGTGCACCTCATCGCGGACAATTTGCGCCGCAGGCCACATGTTGTCCACATGTTGTGACGACATGTGTGCAAGGGAGCTGTGGAGATGGAGGAGGGGTGGATGAGGACGGGCAAGGAGATGGAGGAGGGGTGGCTGAGGACGGGCAAGGAGGCAGGGATCAGGCAGCCCCAGCGGGACAAGAGGGTGGCAGGATTCCAAAGGGTGCATGGAGGGGACAGGGAGGAGGGGACGAACAGCGTGGGAGGGGAGAGGAGGACAACAGGGGGGGACAGCGCGGAGACAGAGAAGAGGGGGATGTAGGAGGAAGGGGAGGAGTGTACGGAGGAGGGGACGGAGGTGATAGTGATGACAGTGGGAGTGAAGACGGTGATGAGGAAGGGGAAGGGTATCCAGGACGTCCCGGAGGTCCAGGAGGTCGAGGAGGTCCAGGAGGTCCAGGAGGTCCAGGAGGTCCGGGGGGTCCAGAGGGGGATGAAGGAGGGGGGGATGGCGCCAGGGCACGTCGAAGCAAGGTGTTCAAGCTTGATGCCAACCTTCAACAACCCGTGTTCAGGTACTTAGAAATACCATGAAATAGTATCACAAGTAGGGAGCTGGTCAATATAGTATTTGCTTGTCATTGTGCATGCCATTACAGGAACTGCCCCTTGACAGGCAAGGACTTGATGGACGAGCTAAGCAGGCTGTTGGACATGAGGCTGACCAAGGAGCAGATGAAGGGAGTGTTGAAGCTGATCCGTAGGCTACTTGCAAACCAGCCTGATCTCAACCTCATCACCAGCTTCTACCAGCTTATGAGTTTGCAGGGCGTCCAGCACGCAAATGATTACAAGGTGCATGTGTGCAACGCGGGCAAGGACAACAAGGCCAACAACAAGTACTGCCCAGGCTTCACCTACCCGAAGATACGACGGTGAGGTCAGGGGAAAGGGTGTGTATTAGGCTATGCATGCATGGCGCATTACACATGGTGTTTGTTGGGGTCAAGGTTGCCTTAATGTGCATGCATGGTAGGTCTGAGTGGCTCGCCCACAAGGATGACAAGTGCGACTACTGTGAGACGCCTCGCTTCCATGTGAACAAGAAAAAAGGTGAGACCAAGCTACATGGGCATGGTGAAGCTCTATTGACACTTAAAGAGGTATGCATGTGTTGTATGCTGTCCCTTCCTTGGTTACAGGGAGGCCACAGGAGATCACCTTGAAGCCTCGGTGGAGCATGTCTCTGTTCGGCTGGGACACAGTGGTGAAGAACATCATGGAGCGCAAGGACGTGATGACCTGGTTCAGGCGAGCTCGGGGCGTGGACCCACCTCCTGGCTCTTTCCGGGCAAGTGAGTAGGCACGGGTTGACCTTGGCATAGAATTCACAGCATAGCCAGGGGATTAGTACAGACATTAGTGCAAACAGCCCAGCCCAGCCCAGCCCAGCCCAGCCCAGCCCAGCCCAGCCCAGCCCAGCCCAGCCCAGCCCAGCCCAGCCCAGCCCAGCCCAGCCCAGCCCAGCCCAGCCCAGCCCAGCCCAGCCCAGCCCAGCCCAGCCCAGCCCAGCCCAGCCCAGCCCAGCCCAGCCCAGCCCAGCCCAGCCCAGCCCAGCCCAGCCCAGCCCAGCCCAGCCCAGCCCAGCCCAGCCCAGCCCAGCCCAGCCCAGCCCAGCCCAGCCCAGCCCAGCCCAGCCCAGCCCAGCCCAGCCCAGCCCAGCCCAGCCCAGCCCAGCCCAGCCCAGCCCAGCCCAGCCCAGCCCAGCCCAGCCCAGCCCAGCCCAGCCCAGCCCAGCCCAGCCCAGCCCAGCCCAGCCCAGCCCAGCCCAGCCCAGCCCAGCCCAGCCCAGCCCAGCCCAGCCCAGCCCAGCCCAGCCCAGCCCAGCCCAGCCCAGCCCAGCCCAGCCCAGCCCAGCCCAGCCCAGCCCAGCCCAGCCCAGCCCAGCCCAGCCCAGCCCAGCCCAGCCCAGCCCAGCCCAGCCCAGCCCAGCCCAGCCCAGCCCAGCCCAGCCCAGCCCAGCCCAGCCCAGCCCAGCCCAGCCCAGCCCAGCCCAGCCCAGCCCAGCCCAGCCCAGCCCAGCCCAGCCCAGCCCAGCCCAGCCCAGCCCAGCCCAGCCCAGCCCAGCCCAGCCCAGCCCAGCCCAGCCCAGCCCAGCCCAGCCCAGCCCAGCCCAGCCCAGCCCAGCCCAGCCCAGCCCAGCCCAGCCCAGCCCAGCCCAGCCCAGCCCAGCCCAGCCCAGCCCAGCCCAGCCCAGCCCAGCCCAGCCCAGCCCAGCCCAGCCCAGCCCAGCCCAGCCCAGCCCAGCCCAGCCCAGCCCAGCCCAGCCCAGCCCAGCCCAGCCCAGCCCAGCCCAGCCCAGCCCAGCCCAGCCCAGCCCAGCCCAGCCCAGCCCAGCCCAGCCCAGCCCAGCCCAGCCCAGCCCAGCCCAGCCCAGCCCAGCCCAGCCCAGCCCAGCCCAGCCCAGCCCAGCCCAGCCCAGCCCAGCCCAGCCCAGCCCAGCCCAGCCCAGCCCAGCCCAGCCCAGCCCAGCCCAGCCCAGCCCAGCCCAGCCCAGCCCAGCCCAGCCCAGCCCAGCCCAGCCCAGCCCAGCCCAGCCCAGCCCAGCCCAGCCCAGCCCAGCCCAGCCCAGCCCAGCCCAGCCCAGCCCAGCCCAGCCCAGCCCAGCCCAGCCCAGCCCAGCCCAGCCCAGCCCAGCCCAGCCCAGCCCAGCCCAGCCCAGCCCAGCCCAGCCCAGCCCAGCCCAGCCCAGCCCAGCCCAGCCCAGCCCAGCCCAGCCCAGCCCAGCCCAGCCCAGCCCAGCCCAGCCCAGCCCAGCCCAGCCCAGCCCAGCCCAGCCCAGCCCAGCCCAGCCCAGCCCAGCCCAGCCCAGCCCAGCCCAGCCCAGCCCAGCCCAGCCCAGCCCAGCCCAGCCCAGCCCAGCCCAGCCCAGCCCAGCCCAGCCCAGCCCAGCCCAGCCCAGCCCAGCCCAGCCCAGCCCAGCCCAGCCCAGCCCAGCCCAGCCCAGCCCAGCCCAGCCCAGCCCAGCCCAGCCCAGCCCAGCCCAGCCCAGCCCAGCCCAGCCCAGCCCCCACCCAGCCCCCTTCCCACCCCCTCCCCCACCCCCTCCCCCTCCCCCACCCCCACCCCCACCCCCACCCCCACCCCCACCCCCACCCCCACCCCCACCCCCACCCCCACCCCCACCCCCACCCCCACCCCCACCCCCACCCCCACCCCCACCCCCACCCCCACCCCCACCCCCACCCCCACCCCCACCCCCACCCCCACCCCCACCCCCACCCCCACCCCCACCCCCACCCCCACCCCCACCCCCACCCCCACCCCCACCCCCACCCCCACCCCCACCCCCACCCCCACCCCCACCCCCACCCCCACCCCCACCCCCACCCCCACCCCCACCCCCACCCCCACCCCCACCCCCACCCCCACCCCCACCCCCACCCCCACCCCCACCCCCACACCCACCCACACCACCTCCTCCATCACCCTACCACAAGAAGCAGGCGCATGGAGCGCAGGAGCAGCCAGGAGCTGCAGCCATGGAGGCGCTGCCAGGTAGGTATAGAAGTGGCGCTAGCAAAGTGTGAGTGGCCAGCCCTTGCACATGAGTGGTCCGATGCCCCGCCTAACCGCAAAGATGCTCCTTGTTTACTGCAGGTCCCACGGTCAGCTCTCCCCCCTTCCCCCCCATTCCCCCTTCCCCATTCCCCCTTCCCTACCCTGTCCCACCACCTCCAAGTTTGCCACCCCACCTACTTCCCCCCTTTCCCACCCCCTGCCCCACGACGCACGCACGACGCTGCAACCCTCTCCCTACCCTACCCTTGGCGTAGCAGCCCTCTACCTACCCTACCCTTGGCGTAGCAATCTGGAGCGGGCAACACGGAGCGGGCAGCATGGAGTAGCAGCCCACCCAGCCCACCCTGGCCATGCCAAGGCCATACACCACAATGACCCGTCCCATCCCTCTCAAAAGGGATAGCTGAGCACTTGGGTGGTTGTCAGCCCGTGCTTGTTGTGCGACATGGCATAGGTGTAGGTGTGGTAGGTGGGCGTCAATGGTAGTGTGGTGGGTCAAGGATAGCGGGAGCACGTAAGAGGAGCCTATGAAGTTGCACCCGGTGTAGTACATTACCAAGGAGAGTGTAGCATCACCCTTGTTGTAGCGTCCATACTCGTTGTCATCTTGCCGCCTTGTTGCAATGTTGTTGTGTTGTCATTGTGGTGTGGTGTGGTGTGGTGTGTCGTTGTGTGGTGTGGTGTGGTGTGGTGTGGTGTGGTGTGGTGTGGTGTGGTGTGGTGTGGTGTGGTGTGGTGTGGTGTGGTGTGGTGTGGTGTGGTGTGGTGTGGTGTGGTGTGGTGTGGTGTGGTGTGGTGTGGTGTGGTGTGGTGTGGTGTGGTGTGGTGTGGTGTGGTGTGGTGTGGTGTGGTGTGGTGTGGTGTGGTGTGGTGTGGTGTGGTGTGGTGTGGTGTGGTGTGGTGTGGTGTGGTGTGGTGTGGTGTGGTGTGGTGTGGTGTGGTGTGGTGTGGTGTGGTGTGGTGTGGTGTGGTGTGGTGTGGTGTGGTGTGGTGTGGTGTGGTGTGGTGTGGTGTGGTGTGGTGTGGTGTGGTGTGGTGTGGTGTGGTGTGGTGTGGTGTGGTGTGGTGTGGTGTGGTGTGGTGTGGTGTGGTGTGGTGTGGTGTGGTGTGGTGTGGTGTGGTGTGGTGTGGTGTGGTGTGGTGTGGTGTGGTGTGGTGTGGTGTGGTGTGGTGTGGTGTGGTGTGGTGTGGTGTGGTGTGGTGTGGTGTGGTGTGGTGTGGTGTGGTGTGGTGTGGTGTGGTGTGGTGTGGTGTGGTGTGGTGTGGTGTGGTGTGGTGTGGTGTGGTGTGGTGTGGTGTGGTGTGGTGTGGTGTGGTGTGGTGTGGTGTGGTGTGGTGTGGTGTGGTGTGGTGTGGTGTGGTGTGGTGTGGTGTGGTGTGGTGTGGTGTGGTGTGGTGTGGTGTGGTGTGGTGTGGTGTGGTGTGGTGTGGTGTGGTGTGGTGTGGTGTGGTGTGGTGTGGTGTGGTGTGGTGTGTCGTTGTGTCGTTGTGTTGTCACCATGGTGTGGTGTGGTGTGGTGGCGTTGTTGTTGGTGGTGTTGGTGGTGTTGTTGTTGGTGTTGTATGGTGTTGTCACCTTGTCACCTTATGCGGAGGTGTTGCAAGTCGTCGATGCATTAATGCATATGCTTAGCATTCCCATAGGGAGGTGTCTCGGGGTGATGGTGCACTAAGACATGTGATAGGAGTAGCGTAGTGAGGTGTTGCGGGATGTTTGGGTGTCAATACATGTGTTTTGCGGGGGTGTAGCGAGGTGTTGCGGGATGTTTGAGCGTCAATACATGTGTTTTGCGGGGGTGTAGCGAGGTGTTGCGGGGTGTTTGGGTGTCAATACATGTGTTTTGCGGGGGGGTAGCGAGGTGTTGCGGGATGTTTGAGCGTCAATACATGTGTTTTGCGGGGGTGTAGCGAGGTGTTGCGGGGTGTTTGGGTGTCAATACATGTGTTTTGCGGGGGGGTAGCGAGGTGTTGCGGGATGTTTGAGCGTCAATACATGTGTTTTGCGGGGGTGTAGCGAGGTGTTGCGGGGTGTTTGGGTGTCAATGCATGTGTATTGCGGGGGTGTAGTGAGGTGTTGCGGGGTGTTTTGGGTGTCAATACATGTGTTTTGCGGGGGCGAAGCGAGGTGTTGCAGCATAGTAGCATAGGAGATATGTAACAAGCATCTCTACAGATACCCAAACAAGCGTCTGTACGGATAGCAAAACAAGGGTCTGTACAGATAGCAAAGAAGCATCTGTACAGATAGCAAAGCAGCATCTGTACAGATAGCTGAACAAATCTGTACAGATAGCTTAGCCGACATCTGTACAGATATCTGAACAAATCTGTACAGATAGTCTAGCCGACATCTGTTCAGATAGCTGAACAAATCTGTACAGATAGCTTTGCCGACATCTGTACAGATAGCTGAACAAATTTGTACAGATAGCCTAGCCGACATCTGTACAGATAGCTGAACAAATCTGTACAGATAGCCTAGCCGACATCTGTTCAGATAGCTAACCTTAGGAATCAGTACAGATTGCATGGGACAGAAATTCGCGGCCCATTTGCGTCGCAACGGATGCACGGAGTTACGTAAGACTTGTACCGTTCGAACGGCCTTCTACTCCTCTTTCCAATGAGCTATGGTCGGTCCAATCGCGACCCGTCCTTGTTTATCGTGAGTGCAGGTCTATGGTTCAGGGTGTTCAGGTCTTGGTTCAGGGTGCTCAGGTCTTGGTTCAGGGTGTTCAGGTTTGTGTTCAGGGCGTTCAGGGTCGTGATCAGATCGTCTGCAAGACTGGCTGCTCGGATGAGTATGTAGAGGGCATTGACTTAACCCTTTTGTAACTATATTCTGTTTTTTGTATCGGTGGGGGGGATGCAATGGGGCGGCACGAACCTGCAAATCGTCATGCAAGTTAGACATGAAACATGAAAAACTAATCTCTGTGCCCTGTACACAACGTCTAGCGCCGGTGCTAGTCAGGCTAGATTGGCGACCCGCAGCTAGGTAGCCAAGCGGGCGCCAAGCTCTGAAGCCAACCTCTTCTTGCAGACAACATCGCAGCCAGGCAACCACTTTCGCATGCCACATCGCAGCCAGGCAGCCACATTGCATCACCAGTCAAGCTTGGGATGCACCTCCACCCATAGCCGTCACCGCTCGGACAGCTGGGATGACCACCTCCGGCTCCTGCTCCCCACCCTGCTCCCGCCCGCCCTGCTGCTGCCCTTGCCCGCCACCTTCCCCCATTTCACCCCCTAGCCCCTGCTCGCCCACCTGCCCCTGCCCGCCCCCTTCCCCCCCGTCCACCCCCCGACCTCCGCTCTCTGCCCCTCTGCCCCGTCTGCCCCTCTGCCCCGTCGGAGCCCGAGCTCCCCTGATAACCCAGCCCGGGCTCTGGCTGGGCGCACGGCAGGGCTGAGCTCTTGCTAACACTCATCGAAGGGCCCCAGCGGCGCGAAACAGGCCCAGGGCCTCAACTACCACCTTCCCGTCTCTGACTCGATCGAGCACCACGATGGTGAGGTCGTCCGCATTCTCCTTGGAGGGGAGCGCGGGGGTCAGGGCGGCCATGTGCATGGACAGAGGGCTGGAGGGGATGGTGGGGGTGCTGATGCGGCCTGCTAGCTGGAGCGAGCTGAGGTAGCTGACCAGCGGCTGAAGCACGATGCACCAGTACAGCGGGGAGGCCCCTCTGCCGTGCAGCAGCCCTGACGCAAGGGGGAAGCTGTCGGTGAGGTGGCCGTTGACCAGCACCTGGCTCGTGACACCCTGGTGCAGCAGCTGAGCCCACCGCACATGCCCCTCCCGGCAAAACCCCATGGCCTCCATCGTGTCCTTGAGCAAGCCCCAGGACACGTTGTCATAGGCCCCCGCTAGATCCAGCAACAACAACCCACTCACGATAAATAAGGCCGACGCGAGGGTGTTTTTTGCATCGGATGGACATTCCGCTCCGATAGAACGATAGAGCGTTGAGTTTAAGGGGGACCTCGCTCTTGAATGAAGTCCTAACTCGCAGCGGTTGCGGAGATACAACGATCCGCGCGCGAGGTACCCCCCCCTTTTTGGGAATCTGCACAGATGTCGGTTAAATGAGCCCGGCATCTGTGCAGATGCATGTAGATGCCCTATGGACATACGACATCTGCACAGATGCATCCCTCGACATCTGCACAGATGCCGACACAAACGACATCTGCACAGATGCATCCCTCGACATCTGCACAGCCGTCGACACAAACGACATCTGCACAGATGCATCCCTCGACATCTGCACAGCCGTCGACACAAACGACATCTGCACAGATGCATCCCTCGACATCTGCACAGCTGTCGACACAAACGACATCTGCACAGCCAAGCATCCCTCGACATCTGCACAGCCGTCGACACAAACGACAACTGCACAGCCAAGCATCCCTCGACATCTGCACAGCCGTCGACACAATCGACATCTGCACAGATGCATCCCTTGACATCTGCACAGCCGTCGACACAAACGACAACTGCACAGCCAAGCATCCCTCGACATCTGCACAGCCGTCGACACAAACGACAACTGCACAGCCAAGCATCCCTCGACATCTGCACAGCCGTCGACACAAACGACAACTGCACAGCCAAGCATCCCTCGACATCTGCACAGCCGTCGACACAAACGACAACTGCACAGATGCATCCCTTGACATCTGCACAGCCGTCGACACAAACGACAACTGCACAGCCAAGCATCCCTCGACATCTGCACAGCCGTCGACACAAACGACAACAGCACAGCCAAGCATCCCTCGACATCTGCACAGCCGTCGACACAAACGACAACTGCACAGCCAAGCATCCCTCGACATCTGCACAGCCGTCGACACAAACGACAACTGCACAGCCAAGCATCCCTCGACATCTGCACAGCCGTCGACACAAACGACAACTGCACAGCCAAGCATCCCTCGACATCTGCACAGCCGTCGACACAAACGACAACTGCACAGCCAAGCATCCCTCGACATCTGCACAGCCGTCGACACAAACGACATCTGCACAGATGCATCCCTCGACATCTGCACAGCCGTCGACACAAACGACATCTGCACAGATGCATCCCTCGACATCTGCACAGCTGTCGACACAAACGACATCTGCACAGCCAAGCATCCCTCGACATCTGCACAGCCGTCGACACAAACGACATCTGCACAGCCAAGCATCCCTCGACATCTGCACAGCTGTCGACACAAACGACATCTGCACAGCCAAGCATCCCTCGACATCTGCACAGCCGTCGACACAAACGACAACTGCACAGCCAAGCATCCCTCGACATCTGCACAGCCGTCGACACAAACGACAACTGCACAGCCAAGCATCCCTCGACATCTGCACAGCCGTCGACACAAACGACATCTGCACAGATGCATCCCTCGACATCTGCACAGCCGTCGACACAAACGACATCTGCACAGATGCATCCCTCGACATCTGCACAGCTGTCGACACAAACGACATCTGCACAGCCAAGCATCCCTCGACATCTGCACAGCTGTCGACACAAACGACATCTGCACAGCCAAGCATCCCTCGACATCTGCACAGCCGTCGACACAATCGACATCTGCACAGATGCATCCCTTGACATCTGCACAGCCGTCGACACAAACGACATCTGCACAGATGCATCCCTCGACATCTGCACAGCCGTCGACACAATCGACATCTGCACAGATGCATCCCTTGACATCTGCACAGCCGTCGACACAAACGACATCTGCACAGCCAAGCATCCCTCGACATCTGCACAGCCGTCGACACAAACGACATCTGCACAGATGCATCCCTCGACATCTGCACAGCCGTCGACACAAACGACATCTGCACAGATGCATCCCTCGACATCTGCACAGCCAAGCATCCCTCGACATCTGCACAGCTGTCGACACAAACGACATCTGCACAGCCAAGCATCCCTCGACATCTGCACAGCCGTCGACACAAACGACATCTGCACAGATGCATCCCTTGACATCTGCACAGCCGTCGACACAAACGACATCTGCACAGATGCATCCCTCGACATCTGCACAGCTGTCGACGTAGTGCAGCTGAGCACATGAAGAAAAGGCTTGCATAAAGGTTACGCAAAGGCACCGCGAAGGAAGCAAAATCACCGCGAAGGAATCAAGACTCTTCCATTATTCAACAATCTGTGTGATATCTGCATGAAGTTTTCGCAAAGGTGGCGCGAAGGAAGCCAAGGAACCGCGAAGGAGCTTAGAATGCCCCGTATAGCAGCAATGAGCAGCCAGGAGCAGCCAACAAAACTCGTCGCCAAAAGGCTACGAGCCAGCCAGCCAGCCGCATAGCATTAGCGACCAATCATAAAAACACGCCATCAGGTTAAGCGATAGGATCAAGAGATAGCGACAGAAAACGGAAGGAGGTGCAGTGATGCAGCGACACAGCGATGCAACGATGCGGCATAAGAAATGCATGAGGTGCAACTAGGACACGTAGCCCGAAGTATATGAGACGGAGCGGAAGAGGAGTGGAGGAGCCCGGAGAGGCGGTCAGGAGCCATGCAAGAGACGAAGCTGAGTGCACTTGAAACAAAGTTGGGTGCACCCACACAAACCCCACCCTAGCGAATGGTGAGTAGTTTATCTTGCAGTCATGTGGCTCCAAGTACCTTGCCTGATTATTTGCCAACCACTGAATTGCTTCAGGTTCAATGGTCCCAACCTCCCCTTCCCTACACCCAGCCCAGCTCAGCCCAACCCAGCCCAGCCCAGCCCAGCCCAGCCCAGCCCAGCCCAGCCCAGCCCAGCCCAGCCCAGCCCAGCCCAGCCCAGCCCAGCCCAGCCCAGCCCAGCCCAGCCCAGCCCAGCCCAGCCCAGCCCAGCCCAGCCCAGCCCAGCCCAGCCCAGCCCAGCCCAGCCCAGCCCAGCCCAGCCCAGCCCAGCCCAGCCCAGCCCAGCCCAGCCCAGCCCAGCCCAGCCCAGCCCAGCCCAGCCCAGCCCAGCCCAGCCCAGCCCAGCCCAGCCCAGCCCAGCCCAGCCCAGCCCAGCCCAGCCCAGCCCAGCCCAGCCCAGCCCAGCCCAGCCCAGCCCAGCCCAGCCCAGCCCAGCCCAGCCCAGCCCAGCCCAACCCAACCCAACCCAGCCCAGCCCAGCCCAGCCCAGCCCAGCCCAGCCCAGCCCAGCCCAGCCCAGCCCAGCCCAGCCCAGCCCAGCCCAGCCCAGCCCAGCCCAGCCCAGCCCAGCCCAGCCCAGCCCAGCCCAGCCCAGCCCAGCCCAGCCCTCCCCTCCCTCCCTCCCCCACCACCACCTCCTTCATCACCCTACCACAAGAAGCAGGTGCATGGAGCGCAAGAGCAGCCAGGAGCTGCAGCCATGGAGGCGCTGCCAGGTAGGTATAGAAGTGGCGCTAGCAAAGAGTGAGTGGCCAGCCCTTGCACATGGGTGGTCCGATGCCCAGCCTAACCGCAAATATGCCCATTGTTTACTGCAGGTCCCACGGTCAGCCCTTCCCTCTTCCCCCCTTCCTCCTTCCCCCTTCCCCCTCCCCTCCCCTGTCCCACCACCTCCAAGCCTGGCACCCCACCTACCTCCCGCCTTTCCCACCCCCCGCCCCACGACACACGCTGCAGCCCTCTCCCTACCCTACCCTTGGCGTAGCAGCCCTCTCCCTACCCTACCCTTGGCGTAGCAGCCCTCTCCCTACCCTACCCTTGGCGTAGCAGCCCTCTCCCTACTCTACCCTTGGCGTAGTAGCCCTCTCCCTACCCTACCCTTGGCGTAGCAACCTGGAGCGGGCAACCTGGAGCGGGCAGCTTGGAGTAGCAGCCCACCCAGCCCACCCTGGCCATGCCATGCCCACACACCACAATGACCCTACCCATCCCTTACAAAAGGGATAGTTGAGCGCTTGGGTGGTTGTCAGCCCGTGCTTGCTGTCCTCGTCATCTTGACGCCTTGCTGCGATGGTGTTGTGTTGTCACCTTGTTGGGGTGTGGTGTGGTGTGGTGTGGTGTGGTGTGGTGTGGTGTGGTGTGGTGTGGTGTGGTGTGGTGTGGTGTGGTGTGGTGTGGTGTGGTGTGGTGTGGTGTGGTGTGGTGTGGTGTGGTGTGGTGTGGTGTGGTGTGGTGTGGTGTGGTGTGGTGTGGTGTGGTGTGGTGTGGTGTGGTGTGGTGTGGTGTGGTGTGGTGTGGTGTGGTGTGGTGTGGTGTGGTGTGGTGTGGTGTGGTGTGGTGTGGTGTGGTGTGGTGTGGTGTGGTGTGGTGTGGTGTGGTGTGGTGTGGTGTGGTGTGGTGTGGTGTGGTGTGGTGTGGTGTGGTGTGGTGTGGTGTGGTGTGGTGTGGTGTGGTGTGGTGTGGTGTGGTGTGGTGTGGTGTGGTGTGGTGTGGTGTGGTGTGGTGTGGTGTGGTGTGGTGTGGTGTGGTGTGGTGTGGTGTGGTGTGGTGTGGTGTGGTGTGGTGTGGTGATGGTGATGGTGATGGTGATGGTGATGGTGGTGTGTGGTGTCACCTTCTTGTTGTGTTGTGTCGTTGCTACCTTGTCACATCGTAGGGAGGTGTTATTATCATTGGGTGCATCAATGCATGTGCTTAGCATAGCCATATTGAGGTTTTGTGGAGTGATGGTGCATCGAGACATGTGCTTGCAAGTCCCGTAGCGAGGTGTTGCGGGATGTTTGAGTGTCAATGCATGTGTTTTGCGGGGGTGTTGCGGGGTGTTGGGTCGTCAATACATGTGTTTTGCGGGGGTGTAGCGAGGTGTTGCGGAATGTTTGGGTGTCAATGCATGTGTTTTGCGGGGGTGTAGCGAGGTGTTGCGGGGTGTTTTGGGTGTCAATACATGTGTTTTGCGGGGGTGTAGCGAGGTGTTGCGGGGTGTCTTGGTTGTCAATACATGTGTTTTGCGGGGGTGTTGCGAGGTCTTTCTGGATGTTTGGGTGTCAATGCATGTGCTTTGCGGATGTAATAGTCGATGAAATAGTCGACATCTGTGCAAATGAAGCCTCGACATCTGCATAGCCAAGCCGCGAATGTAATAGTCGACATCTGTGCAGATGCTACAGACAACATCTGCACAGCCAAGGCTCGAATGTAATAGTCGACATTTGTGCAGATGTCGTTGTCAACAGCTGCACAGATGTCGGTGTCAACATCTGCACAGCTAAGCATTGAATGTAATAGTCGACATCTGTGCAGATGTCGTCGTCAGCGGCTGCACAGATGTTGGTCGCGGTATACGACATCTGTGCAGATGTCGACTTTCCGCAGCTGCACAGATGTCGACTCCGCCTGCAGCTGTGCAGATGTCGACTAGCAGCAGCTGTGCAGATAACGGACATACGACATCTGTGCAGATTGCTTGGTTAACAAATTGGCGGCCAAATTACGTCGCAACGGATGCGCGGATTAACGTAAGACTTGTACCGTTCGAACGGCCTTCTACTCTAGTTTGCAATGAGCTATGGTCGGTCCAATCGCGACCGGTCCTTGTTTATCATGAGTGCCAGGCTGGGCTGCCCCGCTGCTGCAGGTACTCCAGCAGGCCTAGGTGGAACTGCACGCTGTCGCTGATGTCCCTGCCCAGGATGAAGGCCGACTGAGAGGAGTATACCAGCAGGTCCAACGGCAGCTGCAACCGGTCATCCACTGCCCTGGCCACCAGGCGCACATCGCAGTTGACGAGCGTGATGGGGCGGTAGCCGGCCACCTGGTCCCTCGGCTTGCCAGCCTTCGGCACGAGGGTGATGATGCCCGTGAGGAACTCAGCCAGGGGGGCAGGGTCAGCGGTGTCTGCCAGGGCCTCTTGCAACATGGCCCGCAGCGGTCGCCCCAGCTCCACCCACAGCCGGTCATAGACCTCCATGGGCAGCCCATCTAGCCCCGGGGCCTTGCTGTGCGCGCAGCCCTGAAGAGCCCGGCCCAGCTCCTCCTCTGACAGCATAGGGATGCCATCGGGGCCCTCGGCAGCCCTGGCCTGGGTGGGGGTGAGGTGGGAGGTGAGGCTGCCCAGCAGCGTGGCGCGCGCAGCTGTGTCCACCGGCTTGGCTGCGTAGGCTTCGGTGGGCTCTGTGGCTGAGTAGTGCTGCTTGAACGCCCTGCACGCTGCCTTCACCCCGTCCGGCGCGGTGAGGTCTGCTAGCTGACCTGGCTGGCCAGGGAGCTGGAGAAAGGAGATGAGGGTGGGGGTGTGCGCAGGCTGATCGCGATGGTAGAAGTAGAAGGAGGAGCGGTCGCCATAATACTGGCCGAGGAGTGCGCTGGCCAGCAGGGACTGCTGGGCCCCCTGCTCCCTCGCCCCCACCCCCGCCAGGGTTGCGGCCTTACCCAGGTGCTGCGCCGCCTGCACCTCAGCCCCCCCCTCTCGCTCCACCCGCACCAGCTGCCGCACGAGGTGAGCCGTGGCCACTGCCGCCGCCTTCTCCCTGCGCTGCTGCAGGTCACGCTGCGCGCGCCGCTGGGCCCGCAGCAACTGCTGGGCGCGCATGGCCAGGCCCTGCTTGATGCGGGCCCCCCTGGCCCTGTGCCCATCCCTAAGCAGCCCCAGCTGACTCGCAGCCTCGTGGTGATGTGCCTCCGCCTGGAGGAAACCCTTGAGGCAGTCCAGGAGGTCAGGGTTGTCGAGGTGGGCGGATGCTGCTGCCAGGGAGCGGGGACGGTGAGAGGCAGGCTGTGGGGGCATACTGCCACAGACACGGGCCGGTGGTCGGTAAGCATTGGCAGTACACCCTGGGTGGCGCTCATTATTTCTCAGGGAGGTGCATTACAAGATAAAGTGACTAAAGAAAAGAAGAAAAGAGAAGACAACAATAAACAAGGTTCCCCCACACACGACCCCCAAACCCTCACCCCAAAGCAGCGGTCAAGACATCCCAAGCAAAGGTTAACCCCGTCCCACGACAACGTCCAAACACTCCCCACATTAACGTTCTCCACCCTAGCCCTACACTCCTCTCCAGACCCACACCACAAAGCTACCCACACGAGCCTAAGCCCAGCCGGTCGACCTGAAACCTAGAACACCCCCTCCCCCAAACACTGAATCCAAGACCACCTAAGCTCCCGGTCCCTGACACCCAAACAAACCCAGGGACCCCACCCAAGCAACGCACTAAGCCCCCAACAGCAATCCTGCAGCTCAGGCTGGCGCGGCGGGGAAGGGGACGGGCCATGGCAAGGACAAGCGAACCACCAGCTCACCCCCCCCCTGCGCCCTGACCTCCCCCTGCCTAGGCCTCCCTTCTGCCCTCCCCTCCTCCCCTCCTCCTGCCCCCACCCTCCCCTCTGCCCCCTCCTGCCCTCCCCTCCGCTCCCTCCTAGGCTGCTTGGCAAAGCAGCCCCCCGACGCCTCGGGCCACAGCTGGTCGAAGTGGGCACCGTCCAGCTCCGGGTTCTTGCCCTTGAACCGAGTGGAGGGCACTGTGCCGCAGAGGCCCACCCGGATGTCCCTCCCCACCCGGTGCCAGTCACACTTAACCACCGCTGTTGATTTAGAGTCTCCAGGTGCCCCGGGTGGCAGAAGCGGCTAGCGGAAGAGCCCGGGGCAGCCGTACCCTTGAGGATGTGGCCCCACAAGGCCCCAAACATGAGGCTGGCATGGAGCACCCGCCAGGCCACGATGACATGCTCCCGGCGGAGGGTGGGGTCTAGCAGCTCCTTCCACACCTTCGCACACGGCTGGCCCGCCTGAACACCCACAGCCAGCTGGTCCACAGTGTCGGCCCGGGGGGCGGGCAGGGCAACGGGCCGCCTGCTGCCACGCCGCTGCTGAGCCTCCAGCTGCCGCTCACCCTGCTCGGCCGCCCTCATCTGCGGCGAGCGATGCTGGTGCGCCCTGGCGGAGGTGTCCAGCCAGCGGGGCGGCTGGCTGCCCTGCACCTCCTCGGGGAGCCGCTCCTCCTCTTCCCTGCCCTGCTGCTCCCGCTCCCCCGCTGCCCCCCGGCCTGCCACCTGTTGCGCGCTGACCTCCCACTTGAGCACCAGCTCCCTCAGGGCCCCATCAGCCACCGCTGTCACCTCCGGTTCACCCGCTGCACGGGGGGGGCGTACACCCCACAGCGCAGGCCACAGGCCCCCACTGGGTGGGTAGAGGGGGTCGGCACTGACGCGCTGGAGCTGGTCGAGGCGCACCCTGGCATGCTTGACAGTGAAGTCCAGCAGGGTGGTGGTGCCCATGCCCCACACCTGAGGGTCCAGCTGCAGGTGAGCCCAAGGGCCCAAGAGCCACTCCTCCTTAGGCCAGGTGCTAGGCCCCTCCTCAACTGGGTCGGCAGCCTGCCCTCCCGCTCTGCCCCCTGCTCCCTACGCCCTCCCCCCTCCACGCCCTCTCTTCCTGCCCCCGCCCCGCCCCCTTGCCCGCCCCCCTCCCCTGTCCACCCCCCTGGCCCCTCCTTGCTCCTGCCCTTGAGCCTGCTCCTGCGCCACGTGACGCTGTGCGGGTAGAGGGCGGAGGTGGGTGGCTCGCTCCTCCGGTGTCAGCTTGTAGATGGGCTTGTTGAGCCGGGCCACCGCAGCTGGCTCCCAAGCCGCCCCCTCCTCCGCCCAGAAAGCCCCGAGGGGCCCTTGCCCTGTGGGGTCTAGGGGGTAGAGGCGGCCGTTGGGGCCCACCCAGTGGGAGGGCTGGAGCAGGGGGTGGCGCCGCATCACAAACCCCACCCCTGGCCCAACCCTCAGGCACTCCCACTCCGGCTGTGGAGGGTGCAGGCGGTCCACCATGCCCGGCCAGGGCTCGGTGAGGCAAGCCCTGACCAGGTCAGCAGCCCAGCGGGCCTCCCCCTCCAGCTGGGGGCTGTGGAGGGCCTCCCTCACGTGGCAGACGTGGGTCCAACCCAGCTCAGCTGCCGCCTCCCTTGCTGCTGGGTTCATGCGGACTTGCGCGTTGTACCACGGCGGCTCTGCCAGCACCGAAAAGAAGGATTGGCCAGCGGGGAGCACCGCACGGAACAGCTTGAGCTCAGCCAGGGCCGCCACGTGAGCTTGCATTCGCGGGCTGATGCCTCGCGAGGGGGGTGCGGTGGGGTCTGTGATGACCCACGTGCTGAGGCCGTGGGAGGAGTCTGCCAGCAGGCTGTGGGTCAGAGGCTGCTAAGGACGATCCCGGGGCGACCAGAGCTGGGCCAGCATCTTCGCCAGCATGGCGGTGCTGGTGACCCCCAGGTCGGGAAGCCCCACCCCTCCCTCCCCCCGGGGCATCACGCAGATGGCCTTGCTAGGGTAGAGGCGGCTGCTGTTGAGGCTGCGCTCCTGGGGCAGATCTGAGGCTGCCACAAAGGGATTGACAGCCAAGGCCATGGCCTGCGCGATAGGGGCGGAGGGCTGCACGAAGGCCAATGGTAGATGGACTTGAGGCCAGGCACTGCTAGGTCACCTGCACCCGCCCCAGGAGGTTGAGGCCTTGGGGCCGCCAAGGGAGGGAGGTGCCATCATGGCCGCCGCCGCCCCCCCAAAGGCGGCCTCGCTGGTGGCAGCGTGGGAGGCCGCTCCAAGAGGGACCCCCAGGTGGCGCACTGGCACCCCCGCTCGGACAGCTGGGATGACCACCTCCGGCTCCTGCTCCCCACCCTGTTCCTGCCCGCCCTGCTGCTGCCCTTGCCCGCCACCTTCCCCCAGCCCACCCCCTAGCCCCTGCTCGCCCACCTGCCCCTGCCCGCCCCCTTCCCCCCCGTCCACCCCCCGACCTCCGCTCTCTGCCCTTCTGCCCCGTCTGCCCCTCTGCCCCGTCGGAGCCCGAGCTCCCCTGATAACCCAGCCCGGGCTCTGGCTGGGCGCACGGCAGGGCTGAGCTCTTGCTAACACTCATCGAAGGGCCCCAGCGGCGCGAAACAGGCCCAGGGCCTCAACTACCACCTTCCCGTCTCTGACCCGATCGAGCACCACGATGGTGAGGTCGTCCGCATTCTCCTTGGAGGGGAGCGGGGGGTCAGGACGGCCCTGTGCATGGACAGAGGGCTGGAGGGGATGGCGGGGGTGCTGATGCGGCCTGCTAGCTGGAGCGAGCTGAGGTAGCTGACCAGCGGCTGAAGCACGATGCACCAGTACAGCGGGGAGGCCCCTCTGCCCTGCAGCAGCCCTGACGCAAGGGGGAAGCTGTCGGTGAGGTGGCCGTTGACCAGCACCTGGCTCGTGGCACCCCGGTGCAGCAGCTGAGCCCAGCGCACATGCCCCTCCCGGCAAAACCCCATGGTTCCCATCGTGTCCTTGAGCAAGCCCCAGGACACGTTGTCATAGGCCCCCGCTAGATCCAGCAACAACAACCAGGCTGGGCTGCCCCGTTGCTGAAGGTAATCCAGCAGACCCAGGTGGAACTGCACGCTGTCGCTGATGTCCCTGCCCAGGATGAAGGCCGACTGAGAGGAGTACACCAGCAGGTCCAACGGCAGCTGCAACCGGTCATCCACTGCCCTGGCCACCAGGCGCACATCGCAGTTGACGAGCGTAATGGGGCGGTAGCCGGCCACTTGGTCCCTCGGCTTGCCAGCCTTCGGCACGAGGGTGATGATGCCCGTGAGGAACTCAGCCAGGGGGGCAGGGTCAGCGGTGTCTGCCAGGGCCTCTTGCAACATGGCCCGCAGCGGTCGCCCCAGCTCCACCCACAGCCGGTCATAGACCTCCATGGGCAGCCCATCTAGCCCCGGGGCCTTGCTGTGCGCGCAGCCCTGAAGAGCCCGGCCCAGCTCCTCCTCTGACAGCATAGGGATGCCATCGGGGCCCTCGGCAGCCCTGGCCTGGGTGGGGGTGAGGTGGGAGGTGAGGCTGCCCAGCAGCGTGGCGCGCGCAGCTGTGTCCACCGGCTTGGCTGCGTAGGCTCGATCGGGTCAGAGACGGGAAGGTGGTTGTGGAGGCCCTGGGCCTGTTCCGCGCCGCTGGGGGCCCTGCGCTGAGCGTGAGCAAGAGCTCAGCCCTGCCGTGCGCCCAGCCAGAGCCTGGGCCGGGCAACCAGGAGGGCTCAGGCCCCGAGGGGGCGGGGAGGGGAGGAAGGGGGGGTGACGGGGGGGAAGGGGGCGGGCAGGGGCAGGTGGGCGAGCAGGGGCTAGGGGGTGGGCTGGGGGAAGGTGGCGGGCAAGGGCAGCAGCCGGGCGGGCAGGAGCAGGGTGGGGAGCAGGAGCCGGAGGTGGTCATCCCAGCTGTCCGAGCGGGGGTGCCCGTGCGCCACCTGGGGGTCCCTCTTGGGGCGGCCTCCTACGCTGCCACCAGCGAGGCCGCCTTCGGTGGGGCGGCGGCGGCCATGATGGCAGCCTCCCTCCCTTGGCGGCCCCAAGGCCTCAACCTCCTGGGGCGGGTGCAGGTGGCACAGCAGTGCCTGGCCTCCAAGTCCATTTACCAAATGGCTTTTGTGCAACCCTCCGCTCCTTTGACGCAAGCCATGGCCTTGGCTGTCAACCGCTTTGTGGCAGCCTCAGACCTGCCCCAGGAGCGCAGCCCCAACAGCAGTCGCCTCTACCCTAGCAAGGCCATCTGCGTGATGCCCCGGGGGGAGGGAGGGGTGGGGCTTCCCGACCTGGGGGTCACCAGCACGGCCATGCTGGCGAAGATGCTGGCCCAGCTCTGGTCGCCCCGGGTTCGTCCCTGGCAGCCTCTGACCCACAGCCTACTGGCAGACCCCTCCCACGGCCTCAGCACGTGGGTCATCACCGACCCCACCGCCCCCCCCTCGCGAGGCATCAGCCCGCGGCTGCAAGCTCACGTGGCGGCCCTGTCTGAGCTCAAGCTGTTCCGTGCGGTGCCCCCCGCTAGCCAGTCCTTCTTCTCGGTGCTGGCAGAGCCGCTGTGGTACAACGCGCAAGTCCGCATGAACCCAGCAGCAAGGGAGGCAGCAGCTGAGCAGGGTTGGACCCACGTCCGCCACGTGAGGGAGGCCCTGCATAGCCCCCAGCTGGAGGGGGAGGCCCGATGGGCTGCCGACCTGGTCAGGGCTTGCCTTCCCGAGCCCTGGCAGGGCATGGTGGACCGCCTGCAGCCTCCTCAGCCGGAGTGGGAGTGCCTGAGGGTTGGGCCAGGGGTGGGGTTTGTGATGCGGCGCACCCCCCTGCTCCAGCCCTCCCACTGGGTGGGCCCCAACGGCCGCCTCTACCCCCTAGACCCCACAGGGCAGGGGCCCCTAGGGGCTTTCTGGGCGGAGGGAGGGGCGGCCTGGGAGCCAGCTGCGGTGGCCCGGGTCAACAAGCCCAGCTACAGGCTGACTCCGAAGGAGCGAGCCACCCACCTCCGCCCTCTACCCGCCCAGCATCACGTGGCGCAGGAGCAGGCTCAAGGGCAGGAACTAGGCGGGGCCCGGGGGGTTGGCAAGGGCGGGGGGCGGGCAAGGGGGCGGGGCGGGGGCAGGGGGCGAGGGCGTGGAGGAGGTGGAGGGCGTAGGGGAGCAGGGGGCGGGGCGGGAGGGCAGGCTGCCGACCCAGCTGACGAGGGGCATGGCACCTGGCCTAAGGAGGAGTGGCTCTTGGGCCCCTGGGCTCACCTGCAGCTGGACCCTCAGGTGTGGGGCATGGGCACCACCACCCTCCTGGACTTCTCGGTCAAGCATGCCAGGGTGCGCCTCCACCAGCTCCAGCGCGTCAGTGCCGACCCCCTCTACCCACCAGGTGGGGGCCTGTGGCCAGCGCTGTGGGGTGTGCGCCCCCCCCGGGCAGCGGGCGAACCGGAGGTGGCAGCGGTGGCTGATGGGGCCCTGAGGGAGCTGGAGCTCAAGTGGGAGGCCAGCGTGCAGCAGGTGGCAGGCCAGGGGGCAGCGGGGGAGCGGGAGCAGCAGGGCAGGGATGTGGAGGAGCGGCTCCCCGAGGAGGTGCAGGGCAGCCAACCGCCTCGCTGGCTTGACACCTCCGCCAGGGCGCACCAGCGACCCTCGCCGCAGATGAGGGCGGCCCAGCAGGCTGAGCGGCAGCTGGAGGCCCAGCAGCGGCGTGGGGGCAGGCAGCCAGTTGCTCAGCCCGCCCCCCGGGCCGACAATGCGGACCAGCTGGCTGTGGGTGTTCAGGCGGGCCAGCCGTGTGCGAAGGTGTGGAAGGAGCTGCTAGACCCTACCCTCCGTCGGGAGCATGTCATCGTGGCCTGGCGGGTGCTTCACGCCAGCCTCATGGTGGGGGCCTTGTGGGGCCACATCCTCAAGGGTACGGCTGCCCCGGGCTCTTCCGCCTGCCGCTTCTGCCAGCCGGGGCACTTGGAGAGCCTCACCCACGCCTTCCTGACCTGCCCCGCCGTGGTCCCAGCCTGGGAGTGGGTGCTGGACGTGTACGGCCGCCTCACAGGCACCCGCCCCCCCTCAGGCGACGCCATGCTGCTCCTCAGTGGGCGCCCCACCCGCGGCGAGGCCCCCCCCTTTCAGCCCTCTGACAGCCTGCTGTGGCTGCGGCTGCGCGTTGCCTACCTGGGCGCAGTGTGGCGCCTCCGCAGCTCAGGAGCCGCTACAGCCCTTCAGCCACAACAGGTGGCGAGGCGGGTCGTGGAGGAGGTCATCTCCACCCTCACCACGGCCGTCAAGCGGGACTGGCATCGGGTGGGGAGGGACATCCGCGTGGGCCTCTGCGGCGCTGTGCCCTCCACCTGGTTCAAGGGAAAGGACCCGGAGCTGGACGCTGCCCACTTCGACCAGCTGTGGCCCGAGGCGTCGGGGGGCTGGTTTGCCAAGCAGCCCAGGAGGGAGCGGAGGGGAGGGCAGGAGGGGGCAGAGGGGAGGGTTGGGGCAGGAGGAGTGGAGGAGGAGAGGGCAGCAGGGAGGCCTAGGCATGGGGAGGGCAGGGCGCAGGGGGGGGGAGAGCTAGTGGTTCGCCTCTCCTTGCAGTGGCCCGTCCCCTTCCCCGTCGAGCCAGCCTGAGCTTCAGGGTTGCTGGTGGGGGCTTAGGGCGTTCGGTGGGTGAGGTTGGCTAGGCTTCGGGGGGTTGTCTGGGTGTCAGGGGACCGGGGGCTTAGGTGGTCTTGGTTTGAGCGTTGGGGGTAGGGTTCTAGGTTTCAGGTCGAGGGGCGCGGCTTAGTCTCGTGTGGGTAGTTCTGTGGGGAGGGTCTGAGGAGGTGTGCAGAGCTAGGGGGGAGGGCGGTGGTGTGGGGGAGTGTCTTGACGTTGTCCTTGGGAGGGGGTTGCTTGTGGGGTGTGGACCTTTGCTTGGGGTGTGTGGACCTTTGCTTGAGGTGTGTGGACCGCTGTGTTTGGGTGGGGTGCTTGGGGATCGTGTATGCGGAAACCTTGTTTGTTGTAGTCTTTCTTTTCTTCTTTTCTTTAGTCATTCTCACTCTCTTGTAATGCTCCTACGAAGCGGAGGGGGGGGCGGTGGGGTCGGTGATGACCCACGTGCTGAGGCCGTGGGAGGGGTCTGCCAGCAGGCTGTGGGTCAGCTCCGTCTGCCCCTCTGCCCCGTCGGAGCCCGAGCTCCCCTGATAACCCAGCCCGGGCTCTGGCTGGGCGCACGGTAGGGCTGAGCTCTTGCTCACACTCATCGAAGGGCCCCAGCGGCGCGAAACAGGCCCAGGGCCTCAACTACCACCTTCCCGTCTCTGACCCGATCGAGCACCACGATGGTGAGGTCGTCCGCATTCTCCTTGGAGGGGAGCGGGGGGTCAGGGCGGCCCTGTGCATGGACAGAGGGCTGGAGGGGATGGCGGGGGTGCTGATGCGGCCTGCTAGATGGAGCGAGCTGAGGTAGCTGACCAGCGGCTGAAGCACGATGCACCAGTACAGCGGGGAGGCCCCTCTGCCCTGCAGCAGCCCTGACGCAAGGGGGAAGCTGTCGGTGAGGTGGCCGTTGACCAGCACCTGGCTCGTGGCACCCCGGTGCAGCAGCTGAGCCCAGCGCACATGCCCCTCCCGGCAAAACCCCATGGTTCCCATCGTGTCCTTGAGCAAGCCCCAGGACACGTTGTCATAGGCCCCCGCTAGATCCAGCAACAACAACCAGGCTGGGCTGCCCCGTTGCTGAAGGTAATCCAGCAGACCCAGGTGGAGCTGCACGCTGTCGCTGATGTCCCTGCCCAGGATGAAGGCCGACTGAGAGGAGTACACCAGCAGGTCCAACGGCAGCTGCAACCGGTCATCCACTGCCCTGGCCACCAGGCGCACATCGCAGTTGACGAGCGTAATGGGGCGGTAGCCGGCCACTTGGTCCCTCGGCTTGCCAGCCTTCGGCACGAGGGTGATGATGCCCGTGAGGAACTCAGCCAGGGGGGCAGGGTCAGCGGTGTCTGCCAGGGCCTCTTGCATCATGGCCCGCAGCGGTCGCCCCAGCTCCACCCACAGCCGGTCATAGACCTCCATGGGCAGTCCATCTAGCCCCGGGGCCTTGCTGTGCGCGCAGCCCTGAAGAGCCCGGCCCAGCTCCTCCTCTGACAGCATAGGGATGCCATCGGGGCCCTCGGCAGCCCTGGCCTGGGTGGGGGTGAGGTGGGAGGTGAGGCTGCCCAGCAGCGTGGCGCGCGCAGCTGTGTCCACCGGCTTGGCTGCGTAGACACCGGTGGGCTCGGCAGCTGAGTAGTGCTGCTGGAAAGCCCTGCACGCTGCCTTCACCCCGGCCGGCGTGGTAAGGTCTGCTGGCTGACCTGGCTGGCCGGGGAGCTGGAGAGAGGAGATGAGGGTGGGGGTGTGCGCGGGCTGGTCGCGATGGTAGAAGTAGAAGGAGGAGCGGTCGCCGTAGTACTGGTCGAGGACAGCGCTGGCCAGCAGGGATTGCTGGGCCCCCTGCTCCCTCGCCCCCACACCCGCCAGGGCTGCGGCCTCTCCCAGGTGCTGCGCCGCCTGCACCTCAGCCTCCCCCTCTCGCTCCACCCGCACCAGCTGCCGCACGAGGTGAGCCCTGGCCACTGCTGCCGCCTTCTCCCTGCGCTGCTGCAGGTCACGCTGCGCGCGGCGTTGGGCCCGCAGGAAGTGCTGGGCACGCATGGCCAGGCCCTGCTTGATGCGGGCCCACCTGGCCCTGTGCCCATCCCTAGGCAGCCCCAGCTGACTCGCAGCCTCGTGGTGATGTGCCTCCGCCTGTAGGAAGTCCTTGAGGCAGTCCAGCAGGTCAGGGTTGTCGAGGTGGGCGGGGTGCAGCTGCCAGGGAGCGGGGACGGTGAGAGGCAGGTCGGGGGGGCACACTGCCACTGACACGGGCCGTGCCTCTTGAGGGGTCTGTTGCCACTGGCAGCAGCTGAGCAGGGTTGGACCCACGTCCACCACGTGAGGGAGGCCCTGCATAGCCCCCAGCTGGAAGGGGAGGCCCGTTGGGCTGCCGACCTGGTGAGGGCTTGCCTCCCCGAGCCCTGGCAGGGCATGGTGGACCGCCTGCAGCCTCCTCAGCCGGAGTGGGAGTGCCTAAGGGTTGGGCCAGGGGTGGGGTTTGTGATGCGGCGCACCCCCCTGCTCCAGCCCTCCCACTGGGTGGGCCCCAACGGCCGCCTCTACCCCCTAGACCCCACAGGGCGGGGGCCCCTAGGGGCTTTCTGGGCGGAGGGAGGGGCGGCCTGGGAGCCAGCTGCGGTGGCCCGACTCAACAAGCCCAGCTACAGGCTGACTCCGGAGGAGCGAGCCACCCACCTCCGCCCTCTTCCCGCCGAGCATCACGTGGCGCAGGAGCAGGCTCAAGGGCAGGAGCAAGGAGGAGCCAGGGCGGTTGGCAGGGGAGGGGGGCGGGCAAGGGGGCGGGGCGGGGGCAGGGGGCAAGGGCGTGGAGGAGGTGGAGGGCGTAGGGGAGCAGGGGGCGGGGCGGGAGGGCAGGCTGCCGACCCAGCTGACGAGGGGCCTGGCACCTGGCCTAAGGAGGAGTGGCTCTTGGGCCCCTGGGCTCACCTGCAGCTGGACCCTCAGGTGTGGGGCATGGGCACCACCACCCTGCTGGACTTCTCTGTCAAGCATGCCAG
The DNA here is from genome assembly GCA_030144725.1 of Haematococcus lacustris. Lineage (NCBI taxonomy): Eukaryota > Viridiplantae > Chlorophyta > Chlorophyceae > Chlamydomonadales > Haematococcaceae > Haematococcus > Haematococcus lacustris. Next base: position 10,374,529 of record JASKMD010000007.1, read on the forward strand.
GGTGCGCCTCCACCAGCTCCAGCGCGTCAGTGCCGACCCCCTCTACCCACCAGGTGGGGGCCTGTGGCCAGCGCTGTGGGGTGTGCGCCCCCCCCGGGCAGCGGGCGAACCGGAGGTGGCAGCGGTGGCTGATGGGGCCCTGAGGGAGCTGGAGCTCAAGTGGGAGGCCAGCGTGCAGCAGGTGGCAGGCCAGGGGGCAGCGGGGGAGCGGGAGCAGCAGGGCAGGGATGTGGAGGAGCGGCTCCCCGAGGAGGTGCAGGGCAGCCAACCGCCTCGCTGGCTTGACACCTCCGCCAGGGCGCACCAGCGACCCTCGCCGCAGATGAGGGCGGCCCAGCAGGCTGAGCGGCAGCTGGAGGCCCAGCAGCGGCGTGGCGGCAGGCAGTCAGTTGCTCAGCCCGCCCCCCGGGCCGACACCGTGGACCAGCTGGCTGTGGGTGTTCAGGCGGGCCAGCCGTGTGCGAAGGTGTGGAAGGAGCTGCTAGACCCCACCCTCCGTCGGGAGCATGTCATCGTGGCCTGGCGGGTGCTTCACGCCAGCCTCATGGTGGGGGCCTTGTGGGGCCACATCCTCAAGGGTACGGCTGCCCCGGGCTCTTCCGCCTGCCGCTTCTGCCAGCCGGGGCACTTGGAGACCCTCACCCACGCCTTCCTGACCTGCCCCGCCGTGGTCCCAGCCTGGGAGTGGGTGCTGGACGTGTACGGCCGCCTCACAGGCACCCGCCCCCCCTCAGGCGACGCCATGCTGCTCCTCAGTGGGCGCCCCACCCGCGGCGAGGCCCCCCCCTTTCAGCCCCCTGACAGCCTGCTGTGGCTGCGGCTGCGCGTTGCCTACCTGGGCGCAGTGTGGCGCCTCCGCAGCTCAGGAGCCGCTACAGCCCTGCAGCCACAACAGGTGGCGAGGCGGGTCGTGGAGGAGGTCATCTCCACCCTCACCACGGCCGTCAAGCGGGACTGGCATCGGGTGGGGAGGGACATCCGCGTGGGCCTCTGCGGCGCTGTGCCCTCCACCTGGTTCAAGGGAAAGGACCCGGAGCTGGACGCTGCCCACTTCGACCAGCTGTGGCCCGAGGCGTCGGGGGGCTGGTTTGCCAAGCAGCCCAGGAGGGAGCGGAGGGGAGGGCAGGAGGGGGCAGAGGGGAGGGTTGGGGCAGGAGGAGTGGAGGAGGAGAGGGCAGCAGGGAGGCCTAGGCATGGGGAGGGCAGGGCGCAGGGGGGGGGGGAGCTAGTGGTTCGCCTCTCCTTGCAGTGGCCCGTCCCCTTCCCCGTCGAGCCAGCCTGAGCTTCAGGGTTGCTGGTGGGGGCTTAGGGCGTTCGGTGGGTGGGGTGGGCTAGGCTTCGGGGGGCTGTCTGGGTGTCAGGGGACCGGGGGCTTAGGTGGTCTTGGTATGAGCGTTGGGGGTAGGGTTCTCGGTTTCAGGTCGAGGGGCGGAACTTAGGCTCGTGTGGGTAGTTTTGTGGGGAGGGTATGGGGAGGGTCTGGGGAGGTGAGCTAGGGTGGAGGGCGTTGGTGTGGGGGAGTGTCTTGACGTTGTCCTAGGGAGGGGGTTGCTTGGGTTGTGTGGACCTTTGCATGTGGGGTGTGGACCTTTGCTTGGGGTGTGTGGACCGCTGTGTTTGGGTGGGGTGCTTGGGGCTCGTGTATGGGGGAACCTTGTTTTGTAGTAGTCTTCTCTTTTCATCTTTTCTTTAGTGTCACTCTCTCTCTTGTAATGCTGCTCCATCAAAAAAAAAAAAAAAAAAGCCTCGCGAGCGGGGGGCGGTGGGGTCGGTGATGACCCACGTGCTGAGGCCGTGGGAGGGGTCTGCCAGCAGGCTGTGGGTCAGAGGCTGCCAGGGACGAACCCGGGGCGACCAGAGCTGGGCCAGCATCTTCGCCAGCATGGCCGTGCTGGTGACCCCCAGGTCGGGAAGCCCCACCCCTCCCTCCCCCCGGGGCATCACGCAGATGGCCTTGCTAGGGTAGGGGCGGCTGCTGTTGGGGCTGCGCTCCTGGGGCAGGTCTGAGGCTGCCACAAAGCGGTTGACAGCCGCGGCCATGGCTTGCGTCAGAGGAGCGGAGGGTTGCACAAAAGCCATCTGGTAGATGGACTTGGAGGCCAGGCACTGCTGTGCCACCTGCACCCGCCCCAGGAGGTTGAGGCCTTGGGGCCGCCAAGGGAGGGAGGCTGCCATCATGGCCGCCGCCGCCCCACCGAAGGCGGCCTCGCTGGTGGCAGCGTAGGAGGCCGCCCCAAGAGGGACCCCCAGGTGGCGCACGGGCACCCACGCTCGGACAGCTGGGATGACCACCTCCGGCTCCTGCTCCCCACCCTGTTCCTGCCCGCCCTGCTGCTGCCCTTGCCCGCCACCTTCCCCCAGCCCACCCCCTAGCCCCTGCTCGCCCACCTGCCCCTGCCCGCCTCCTTCCCCCCCGTCACCCCCCCTACCTTCCCTCCCCGCCCCCTCGGGGCCCGAGCCCCCCTGGTTACCCAGCCCGGGCTCTGGCTGGGCGCACGGCAGGGCTGAGTTCTTGCTCACGCTCAGCGCAGGGCCCCCAGCGGCGCGGAACAGGCCCAGGGCCTCCACAACCACCTTCCCGTCTCTGACCCGATCGAGCACCACGATGGTGAGGTCGTCCGCATACTCCTTGGAGGGGAGCGCGGGGGTCAGGGCGGCCCTGTGCATGGCCAGAGGGCTGGAGGGGATGGCGGGGGTGCTGATGCGGCCTGCCAGCTGGAGCGAGCTGAGGTAGCTGACCAGCGGCTGGAGCACGATGCACCAGTAGAGCGGGGAGGCCCCGCTGCCCTGCAGCAGCCCCGACGCAAGGGGGAAGCTGTCGGTGAGGTGGCCGTTGACCAGCACCTGGCTCGTGGCCCCCCGGTGCAGCAGCTGAGCCCAGCGCACATGCCCCTCCCGGCAGAACCCCATGGCCTCCATCGTGTCCTGGAGCAAGCCCCAGGACACGTTGTCATAGGCACCCGCCAGGTCCAGCAACAACAGCCAGGCTGGGCTGCCCCGCTGCTGCAGGTACTCCAGCAGGCCTAGGTGGAACTGCACGCTGTCGCTGATGTCCCTGCCTAGGATAAAGGCGGACTGAGAGGGGGACACCAGCAGGTCCAAGGGCAGCTGCAGCCGGTCCTCCACTGCCCTAGCCACCAGGCGCACGTCGCAGTTGAGGAGCGTGATGGGGCGGTAGCCGGCCACCTGGTCCCTCGGCTTGCCAGCCTTGGGCACGAGGGTGATGATGCCCGTGAGGAACTCAGCCAGGGGGGCAGGGTCAGCGGTGTCTGCCAGGGCCTCTCGCAACATGGCCCGCAGCGGCCGCCCCAGCTCCACCCACAGCCGGTCATAGACCTCCATGGGCAGTCCATCTAGCCCCGGGGCCTTGCTGTGCGCGCAGCCCTGCAGAGCCCGGCCCAGCTCCTCCTCTGATAGCATAGGGATGCCATCGGGGCCCTCGGCAGCCCTGGCCTGGGTGGGGGTGAGGTGGGAGGTGAGGCTGCCCAGCAGCGTGGCGCGCGCAGCTGTGTCCACCGGCTTGGCTGCGTAGACACCGGTGGGCTCGGCAGCTGAGTAGTGCTGCTGGAAAGCCCTGCACGCTGCCTTCACCCCGGCCGGCGTGGTAAGGTCTGCTGGCTGACCTGGCTGGCCGGGGAGCTGGAGAGAGGAGATGAGGGTGGGGGTGTGCGCGGGCTGGTCGCGATGGTAGAAGTAGAAGGAGGAGCGGTCGCCGTAGTACTGGTCGAGGACAGCGCTGGCCAGCAGGGATTGCTGGGCCCCCTGCTCCCTCGCCCCCACACCCGCCAGGGCTGCGGCCTCTCCCAGGTGCTGCGCCGCCTGCACCTCAGCCTCCCCCTCTCGCTCCACCCGCACCAGCTGCCGCACGAGGTGAGCCCTGGCCACTGCTGCCGCCTTCTCCCTGCGCTGCTGCAGGTCACGCTGCGCGCGGCGTTGGGCCCGCAGGAAGTGCTGGGCACGCATGGCCAGGCCCTGCTTGATGCGGGCCCACCTGGCCCTGTGCCCATCCCTAGGCAGCCCCAGCTGACTCGCAGCCTCGTGGTGATGTGCCTCCGCCTGTAGGAAGTCCTTGAGGCAGTCCAGCAGGTCAGGGTTGTCGAGGTGGGCGGGGTGCAGCTGCCAGGGAGCGGGGACGGTGAGAGGCAGGTCGGGGGGGCACACTGCCACTGACACGGGCCGTGCCTCTTGAGGGGTCTGTTGCCACTGGCAGCAGCTGAGCAGGGTTGGACCCACGTCCACCACGTGAGGGAGGCCCTGCATAGCCCCCAGCTGGAAGGGGAGGCCCGATGGGCTGCCGACCTGGTGAGGGCTTGCCTTCCCGAGCCCTGGCAGGGCATGGTGGACCGCCTGCAGCCTCCTCAGCCGGAGTGGGAGTGCCTGAGGGTTGGGCCAGGGGTGGGGTTTGTGATGCGGCGCACCCCCCTGCTCCAGCCCTCCCACTGGGTGGGCCCCAACGGCCGCCTCTACCCCCTAGACCCCACAGGGCAGGGGCCCCTAGGGGCTTTCTGGGCGGAGGGAGGGGCGGCCTGGGAGCCAGCTGCGGTGGCCCGACTCAACAAGCCCAGCTACAGGCTGACTCCGGAGGAGCGAGCCGCCCACCTCCGCCCTCTTCCCGCCGAGCATCACGTGGCGCAGGAGCAGGCTCAAGGGCAGGAGCAAGGAGGAGCCAGGGCGGTTGGCAGGGGCGGGGGGCGGGCAAGGGGGCGGGGCGGGGGCAGGGGGCGAGGGCGTGGAGGAGGTGGAGGGCGTAGGGGAGCAGGGGGCGGGGCGGGAGGGCAGGCTGCCGACCCAGCTGACGAGGGGCCTGGCACCTGGCCTAAGGAGGAGTGGCTCTTGGGCCCCTGGGCTCACCTGCAGCTGGACCCTCAGGTGTGGGGCATGGGCACCACCACCCTGCTGGACTTCTCTGTCAAGCATGCCAGGGTGCGCCTCCACCAGCTCCAGCGCGTCAGTGCCGACCCCCTCTACCCACCAGGTGGGGGCCTGTGGCCAGCGCTGTGGGGTGTGCGCCCCCCCCGGGCAGCGGGCGGACCGGAGGTGGCAGCGGTGGTTGATGGGGCCCTGAGGGAGCTGGAGCTCAAGTGGGAGGCCAGCGTGCAGCAGGTGGCAGGCCAGGGGGCAGCGGGGGAGCGGGAGCAGCAGGGCAGGGATGTGGAGGAGCGGCTCCCCGAGGAGGTGCAGGGCAGCCAACCGCCTCGCTGGCTTGACACCTCCGCCAGGGCGCACCAGCGACCCTCGCCGCAGATGAGGGCGGCCCAGCAGGCTGAGCGGCAGCTGGAGGCCCAGCAGCGGCGTGGCGGCAGGCAGCCAGTTGCTCAGCCCGCCCCCCGGGCCGACACCGTGGACCAGCTGGCTGTGGGTGTTCAGGCGGGCCAGCCGTGTGCGAAGGTGTGGAAGGAGCTGCTAGACCCCACCCTCCGTCGGGAGCATGTCATCGTGGCCTGGCGGGTGCTTCACGCCAGCCTCATGGTGGGGGCCTTGTGGGGCCACATCCTCAAGGGTACGGCTGCCCCGGGCTCTTCCGCCTGCCGCTTCTGCCAGCCGGGGCACTTGGAGACCCTCACCCACGCCTTCCTGACCTGCCCCGCCGTGGTCCCAGCCTGGGAGTGGGTGCTGGACGTGTACGGCCGCCTCACAGGCACCCGCCCCCCCTCAGGCGACGCCATGCTGCTCCTCAGTGGGCGCCCCACCCGCGGCGAGGCCCCCCCCTTTCAGCCCCCTGACAGCCTGCTGTGGCTGCGGCTGCGCGTTGCCTACCTGGGCGCAGTGTGGCGCCTCCGCAGCTCAGGAGCCGCTACAGCCCTGCAGCCACAACAGGTGGCGAGGCGGGTCGTGGAGGAGGTCATCTCCACCCTCACCACGGCCGTCAAGCGGGACTGGCATCGGGTGGGGAGGGACATCCGCGTGGGCCTCTGCGGCGCTGTGCCCTCCACCTGGTTCAAGGGAAAGGACCCGGAGCTGGACGCTGCCCACTTCGACCAGCTGTGGCCCGAGGCGTCGGGGGGCTGGTTTGCCAAGCAGCCCAGGAGGGAGCGGAGGGGAGGGCAGGAGGGGGCAGAGGGGAGGGTTGGGGCAGGAGGAGTGGAGGAGGAGAGGGCAGCAGGGAGGCCTAGGCATGGGGAGGGCAGGGCGCAGGGGGGGGGAGAGCTAGTGGTTCGCCTCTCCTTGCAGTGGCCCGTCCCCTTCCCCGTCGAGCCAGCCTGAGCTTCAGGGTTGCTGGTGGGGGCTTAGGGCGTTCGGTGGGTGGGGTGGGCTAGGCTTCGGGGGGCTGTCTGGGTGTCAGGGGACCGGGGGCTTAGGTGGTCTTGGTATGAGCGTTGGGGGTAGGGTTCTAGGTTTCAGGTCGAGGGGCGGAACTTAGGCTCGGGTGGGTAGTTTTGTGGGGAGGGTATGGGGAGGGTCTGGGGAGGTGAGCTAGGGTGGAGGGCGTTGGTGTGGGGGAGTGTCTTGACGTTGTCCTAGGGAGGGGGTTGCTTGGGTTGTGTGGACCTTTGCATGTGGGGTGTGGACCTTTGCTTGGGGTGTGTGGACCGCTGTGTTTGGGTGGGGTGCTTGGGGCTCGTGTATGGGGGAACCTTGTTTTGTAGTAGTCTTCTCTTTTCATCTTTTCTTTAGTGTCACTCTCTCTCTTGTAATGCTGCTCCATCAAAAAAAAAAAAAAAAGGCTCGCGAGCGGGGGGGCGGTGGGGTCGGTGATGACCCACGTGCTGAGGCCGTGGGAGGGGTCTGCCAGCAGGCTGTGGGTCAGAGGCTGCCAGGGACGAACCCGGGGCGACCAGAGCTGGGCCAGCATCTTCGCCAGCATGGCCGTGCTGGTGACCCCCAGGTCGGGAAGCCCCACCCCTCCCTCCCCCCGGGGCATCACGCAGATGGCCTTGCTAGGGTAGGGTGCTGGTGACCCCCTTTCCATCCTCCTCCTCAGCCCCCTGCCCAGCTCCCTTCCCAGCCACCTGATGACCCCCTTGCTCTACCTCCTCCACCCCCCCTTGCTCAACCTCCCCCACCACACCCTGCTCAGCCCCCTACCCAGTCACCAGGTGACCCCCCAGCTCTACCTCCCCCTCCCTCACCCTCACCCTCCCTCCCTCCCTCCCTCACCCTCCCTCACCCTCCCTCACCCTCCCTCACCCTCCCTCACCCTCCCTCAGCTGCTGCCGCCCCCCTCCAGCGCACCTCAGATGGGGGTGGCACAGCTGGGGATGAGGGGGCCCGGGTGGCGCAGGGCGCCCAGGTGGCCCAGAAGCGGCAGCAGCACAGCCCTACCTCCCGGGACCCTGACCCTGCCTCAGCTGCTACCGCCCCCCTCCACCGCACCTCAGATGGGGGTGGCACAGCTGGGGATGAGGGGGCCCGGGTGGCGCAGGGCGCCCAGGGTGCTCAGCAGCAGCAGACGCTGCATAGCCCTACCTCCCGGGGCCCTCACCCTGCCTCAGCTGCTGCCGCCCCCCTCCAGCGCACCTCAGTTGGGGGTGGCACGGCTGGGGATGAGGGGGCCCGGGTGGCGCAGGGCGCCCAGGTGGCCCAGCAGCGGCAGCAGCACAGCCCTACCTCCCGGGACCCTGACCCTGCCTCAGCTGCTGCCGCCCCCCTCCAGCGCACCTCAGATGGGGGTGGCACAGCTGGGGATGAGGGGGCCCGGGTGGCGCAGGGCGCCCAGGGTGCTCAGCAGCAGCAGACGCTGCATAGCCCTACCTCCCGGGGCCCTCACCCTGCCTCAGCTGCTGCCGCCCCCCTCCAGCGCACCTCAGTTGGGGGTGGCACGGCTGGGGATGAGGGGGCCCGGGTGGCGCAGGGCGCCCAGGTGGCCCAGCAGCGGCAGCAGCACAGCCGTACCTCCCGGGACCCTGACCCTGCCTCAGCTGCTGCCGCCCCCCTCCAGCGCACCTCAGATGGGGGTGGCACAGCTGGGGATGAGGGGGCCCGGGTGGCGCAGGGCGCCCAGGTGGCTCAGAAGCAGCAGCAGCAGCACAGCCCTGGGTTGGGAGCGGGGGCGGGGAAAGAGGCTATAGCGGGGGCAGGGGATGATTCAGGGGCTAGAGGGCCAGGGCTCAAGGGTCTCGGGATCCAACCGTCTGCTCCGCCCCGTGGAAGGCCTTCCCGGTTCGATAGCTCTTGGGGCCCAGCTACAGCAGAGCTTTCTGGGGGGACTCCGTGGCTGGGCCCGTCCTGGGCTGCCCGGGTGTGCTCAAGGGGTGAGTCAGCGCAGCCGGGGGAGAAGGAGGCGCATGGTCTGTCGCCGAGCAGCCCAGCCGCCCCCTCCACTGGTCAGGGGCCCGCGAGTCGGCCTTTCCAGCTTGGCGGTGCAGCAGCTCCTACACGAGGCAGGAGGTCCCTTCTTCCCCGCATGGACATGACCAACTCCACCGGAGGTAAGTCGGGGGATGTGGGGGGCAAGGCTCTAGCCGTCGTGTTCTCCGCCGCTAGCAGGGCCCTCCGAGCCGGTAGGAGCACCCTTGTCCCTCAGCCGGAGCTGCTATCAGCTCTCCTCCCCTCCCCCTCAGCCTCACCCGCTTCTACCCAAGACGAGGCCTCTCGGTCCGACTGCGGAGGGGCACAGTCGCTGGACGGCAGGGCTATCACAGCTAGTCAGCCCCAGGCTGCCGCCACACCTCACCAGCGCACCTCAGCAGGGGGTGGCACTGCTGGCACAGAGGGGGCGAGGTTGGTGCCTGTAGCGCAGCAGCAACAGCAACAGCAGCAGCAGCAGCAGCGGCAACAGCACCGGCAACAGCAGCAGCAGCAACAGCAGCACCAGCAGCAGCAGCACCAGCAGCAGCAGCGGGCTGGGGCTGGGGCTGGGGCTGGGGCTGGGGCTGGGGCTGGGGCTGGGGCTGGGGCTGGGGCTGGGGCTGGGGCTGGGGCTGGGGCTGGGGCTGGGGCTGGGGCTGGGGCTGGGGCTGGGGCTGGGGCTGGGGCTGGGGCTGGGGCTGGGGCTGGGGCTGGGGCTGGGGCTGGGGCTGGGGCTGGGGCTGGGGCTGGGGCTGGGGCTGGGGCTGGGGCTGGGGCTGGGGCTGGGGCTGGGGCTGGGGCTGGGGCTGGGGCTGGGGCTGGGGCTGGGGCTGGGGCTGGGGCTGGGGCTGGGGCTGGGGCTGGGGCTGGGGCTGGGGCTGGGGCTGGGGCTGGGGCTGGGGCTGGGGCTGGGGCTGGGGCTGGGGCTGGGGCTGGGGCTGGGGCTGGGGCTGGGGCTGGGGCTGGGGCTGGGGCTGGGGCTGGGGCTGGGGCTGGGGCTGGGGCTGGGGCTGGGGCTGGGGCTGGGGCTGGGGCTGGGGCTGGGGCTGGGGCTGGGGCTGGGGCTGGGGCTGGGGCCGTGCCTTCTCCGATGGTTTTGGATCGCCCACGCCTTACCCGACCCGTGCTCTCTACCCTCTTTCCAACGCCCACCACCTTCCAGCCCAGCGCCCAGGGGGCTTTTGTGTCCCGAGCGTATGCGCCTTGCTCTGTCCCACCACGAGGGGTGCATCTCCCCCACATCCCTCTTCCCCACCAGCAGCTCTCTGCCCCCCTGAACCCCCCTTGGGCCGCCCCTCCCCCCCTTGGTTTTCCTCCCGCTGTCCATCCCGTGCCTCTTGAGGGGTCTGTTGCCACTGGCTCCCTTGCCGGTATTCCCCCATCAGCCTCTCCGCGCTCCCCGGGGCACTTGGGGTTGCTGGGCAAGGCCCTCTTGAAGGGCGCGGTGCTGGCCTCCAAGGGCAAGCTCGCTGCCCGTAAGCTGAGAGATGCCACAGCTAGGGGCCTAGCCGCAGCCGGGCAGTGGGTGGGTGGGGAACCTTCCGCCAGCTCTCCCTCCCTTGACCCCATGGACGCCGAGGCAGCGGCCCCCACCGCCTCTTGCCGCACGGAGGCCACGGGGCCTGGCGCAGTTGCCCATCTCCCAGCCCAGGAGCTTGGTCCCTCCACCGGGCTGGGCACCCGGCTCGGCACGGTGCGGGTTGGGCCCGGTGAGCTGCAGGGTAGTCAGCCTCCCCGCTGGCTTGACACCGCCGCGAGGGCACCTCCGCGCCCCTCCCCGGATGACAGGAGGGCTAGGCGGGAGGAGCGGCAGCGGGTGGCTCAGTGTAGGTCGAGGCGAGGCAACACGCAGCCAGCTACCCAGCCAGCCAGAGGGGGGCCTAGCCGGCGCCGGTATGGCATTCCCTCTTCCGGTTCCAGCTCTGAGGAGTGGGAGGCACGGCGTGCAAGGCACCAGCAAGCTGGCAGGCAGCGAGCTGCGCAGCTTGGCCATGGGTCCCCACACGTGCGCCGCTACGGGTTGCTCAGCCCCTCTGTTAGCCTGGCCAGCTCGCTGGGGGCCTCCTGTGATAGCCCTGTAGTTGAGCCAGCAGGGCCCCGGGAGGGGAGGTTGAGGGTGCCTAAGCGGCAGCAGCCCGAGCAGGCAGCTCAGCCTGGGGAGGAGGTCGAGCAGCTCGGTCCTCTGCCCCTGCGGCCCCCGCTGGCCATCTATTCCCGTGAGCCTCGGGTCCGCCTGCGCCGCCCGGGGGCCAAGTTGGCGTGCATTGAGGCCACCCCGCCCCCACCCCCCGGCCCTCCTCCTTTGCCAGGCCCGCCTCCCCTTCCCAGCCCACCCGCCCTCCTCTACACACGCGTAGCCCGCGCGGGGGCAAGCCAGGACTAGCCATGCAGCGCCCAGGTGTGGCCGCCAGATTCTTGGCAGTCACCCTCAACGTGCAGGGCCTTGCCCAGCCGCACAAACTGCAGGCCCTGCTTGACTGGGCCGCTGACAGCCCGGCGCAAGTGGTGTTCCTCCAAGAGTGCCATAGGGCGGAGAGCGTGTGGCAGTGGGCAGAAGCCCACTCGGGGGCCAAGCCCGCCTGGCGGGGGCAGTGGTTTTACACCCCTGGCACCGGCAGCTCCCAAGGCTGCCTGGTGTTGGTCAAGCCCTCCACCATCCTCCGGGGGTGCACCCAGGTGCAGCTGCAGGCAGAGGGGGCCCAGGGGCGGGTGCTGCGGGTAGACGGGGAGCTCGCAGGCAGGC
>JASKMD010000007.1:10386000-10396840 GCA_030144725.1 Haematococcus lacustris
CCACCACGTCCGCTTGTGCCGCGAGCTGCAGCTGGCTGACGCTGATCGGGGTGTCGCTGCAGTCCGGAAGGGCGGTGGGGTCGAATGCATCAGCTGCATCTGAATCCTTCGCTGTGGGTGAACTAAGGGCAGGCTGAGTAAGACATAGCAACGCCCACAGCGCGACGAGCAGAAGCGAAGGCTGTGCTGCGTTGCGGGCGAGCCTTGGCCGAGCCGCTAGCATTCCAAGTCTCCGCAAGCCGGCCACAGGTTATGGAATGAGAGCTGGCGCCACTGTCCTGCCGTGCCGTGGCGCAATTGTCGAAGGTGGAAACCTATTGAGCATGCATGCGGCGCGCGCGGAAACAGCCGGCTTGTCGGGATGAGCTGGGTCAGGTCTACTACAAGCCTCGCTCTGCTTCCTCACGAATCTGCCGACCGCTGCTGACCAGAGGTGGGACAGCCAAGGCTGTGCAGCCGTGGCATACTTAAAGCCCTAGTGGCGGGCTGGGGAACCAGGATGTGTTGCCCGAGCTGCCTATATTGAATCGACACGGATCGCCCGGCCCACATTGATGCCTTACAGGACACCAGCCGCGAGCTCATAAGACACATCCATGGGCACAAGGGCCCTCGGCAAAAGGCTGCCTTCCACGCACAGGAGGAGGAGCAGAAGACGAAAAAGATTACTACAGCTGTGCTGCGTGCATGAAGGGAGGAGCTTCCGCCAGGGGCGCTGTCAGGATGTCCCAACATGGGGTTTGTAATCTTCATGCAAGTACTCTCTACAAAGTACACCGTTTTCAGTAGCTTCTACCGCATTGGCAGCTGCGCAATATTGCTCGTATCCTGGCAAGCGGCGCGTTAATCGTTGCTTCAGAATCCTTGCCGGTGCAAGCGATCGCGGACACACCTCAGTTGCTCAGCACCGATTGTTCTAGTGGTGAGTAGTGCCACCAATGAGGGAACTCCGCCTGGCATCCAGCCGGAAGTACAATCACATTTCAGCCCGCCTTGCTCGCTCCGCGAGCCTCTTGTTGGTGCAGGCGGTGTTGGAGGGCTATCGCTGGGCATGTTATGTATCGACATTGCTGCAAACGCTGGAAATGTGCGTCTCTCTCTCGCAAATCACACAGAAAAGGGACCCTCAGCCACAAAATGGCATGTTGTGAGCTGACCACTTTGACTTTCCAGATTTTCGATACATAACTCTGTTCCTTACTCAACGTCACAGCTGCTGGAGAAGAAAGCATGGCAATTAGTTACTCAGGCCTGCTCGAAATGACATTGGCGTGACCTGACTTTGCCTTGCAGGAATGATTAGCCCATCCGACCCTGCCCACTGCGGCCCCGCCACCTCCCCAGCCCAGCATCGCCTTCCTACCTCCGCTCACCCCCTCCCAACCCCAGCCCCGCACTCCACCCCCCCTCCCACCCCCCTCCCAGCCCCCCCCCCTTGCCCTCCCACCCCCGCTGTTACAGTCCTGCTTTGAAACCAGAATGTGTTTTGAAATGCGCATGCAGATCTTTCCCAGCCCTGCATGCGAGATCTGGGTTTGTCATGTCTTACTTTGTCATGACGGTTGTTAGTTGTTCTTGGCTTACTTAAGGCTGAGCGCTGCTTAGTGTCGGGACTTCGGATTCAAGGGGATTCAAAGACTTCTGGGGACTCTGGATCGGATGACTGGTTCAGTGACGTAGGAATGCGATGAGAACTGTTTTTACTGATGCCATCTTCTTGACGATGTAAGTACAAAGCACTGCCACGCTAGTCGGAAGCTGTCTACGAGTACGTAGTCAGCCACAGCGGCAACATGTCTCTGGCGGCTGCAGCCGGAGTTTAGTTCGCAGCCAGCCATGCATCCTGACCGCGCAGCAGCACTGTAACATTTGGTTTCCTCGCATCGATCATCGGCCTGTGCTCTTGCCTCACGCAACGCAGTAATCGAGCTTTCGAGGTACTTTTGGGTAGTACCTCCGGTGCAAGAACGCCGAAGGCTCACGCTGACCCATTAGCATCATCGCAACGTAAGCCTGCCCAGCTGCTCTAACCGCTGACCTGCAACGTTTGTACCTGCAGTGTTTCAAATGCCTACCCGCGAAAGCGGTGCCCACCTGCGAAAGCAGTGACTACCCGCGAGAGCGGTGTTTACCTGCGTTAGCGGTGACTACCTGCGCAAGCAGTGCTTTACCTGCTGCATGCAGTGCTACCTGCTCTTTGCAATGAACTCTGGACTCCGTACCTCGCGGGACCTTAGTACCTCGCGGGACCAGCCCGACAGCTTTGCTTCACTTCGCAGCCGAGTTGACATGCAGCTCACAGCAACGCACACCACCATCAACCCCACCACCACCCTCACGATACGTTGACATTGTAAAGCCAGCCATGTTTTATTGGCTTTGTCTCAGCTTCTACCAGTCCATAAGGGCACACAGTCGGGCCAAAGCACCAAGCACGGTGCCATCAAAGCCATCAACACGATTACAAACCATCACAGTTCACTGGCTCAGCCTTCCATCGTGCCATCTTCCCCAACCCACCATAATGTCAAAGGACACGACTACTGGCTGCAAGATACCCTCCACCTCAACACAATCAGCATGCACAACATAATGACACAACTCAAACATGCAGTTGTACCACAATCTGCTGGCGAGCCAGCTCTTGGTGCCTACCTGGGTGCACACACCACCACTAGCTTTTGAGCTGTGAGCACATCCATCTGCTCACATGCCGCTGACACCACCTGACCCACTGACACCAGCTGACCCACTGACACCAGCCGCTGAGCTGTGCGCATACACAAGACACATACTCCCGCTATTCACAATCCACACCAAGGACAACCTGCAGCAGCAGGTCAGCACATCATTGGCATGGCAAGCAGAGCTAGACCAGCTCAGCAGCCAGCCACAGCTCTCAAGCCGCTAGCGGCACAGCTAGTGCACACTCTGGCAACCCAGGCAACACCTAGGGAAGCACACAACGACAACACACGCAGAGGGCGCGTCAAACGTCCTGGGGCAATGAGACTCCGAACAAATACAACACAACGCAGGGGAAAGAAAACCCGAACACACACAGCAAGGGGCGCGTCTAACGTCCTGGGCAATGAGATCCCGAACAAATACAACACAACGCAGGGGAAAGAAAACCCGAACACACACACGCAGAGGGCGCGTCAAACGTCCTGGGCAATGAGATCCCGAACAAATACAACACAACGCAGGGGAAAGAAAACCCGAACACACACACGCAGAGGGCGCGTCAAACGTCCTGGGCAATGAGATCCCGAACAAATACAACACAACGCAGGGGAAAGAAAACCCGAACACACACACGCAGAGGGCGCGTCAAACGTCCTGGGCAATGAGATCCCGAACAAATACAACACAACGCAGGGGAAAGAAAACCCGAACACACACAAACACGAAGGAGTAACTCTCCACACGCAGATGTACAGTACCAGCGCCACCGAGCGGCTGCACTGGCTGGCAAGAAGGCCGGTTCACGTCGAGAATACCACATGTGTCGCACAATGGTGTCTTCCATGTGCACAACAGTTCGGTTCACCCAACTGTTCACGTTTACCACCACCTCTATCAATCACAACATCTACCAACTTCTCTTGCTACCACCTTCTCTTGCTTTCTTATGCATCACTCGGCTACTGATTTCACGTCCGGACATGTCATCACCGCGAGCTGAAGCCAGCTCTAGAGTGGAGAACAAGACAACATCGAGACACTTAGCTCGTTCTCTCTTGCACCTGGTGTGCATGTAGCGTGGTGCATGACTGCTTGTTTGCATGTAGCATGTGCATGTTTGCTTTTACCTGCCTGTCTGCTTTCAACTGCCTGCCTGCTTTGCGTTCGAATGACTGTTTCACCCAGACAATGCAAGCTCCGGGACGTAGCTTTTTGGAGTGGGGGAGAGTGTTACAGTCCTGCTTTGAAACCAGAATGTGTTTTGAAATGCGCATGCAGATCTTTCCCAGCCCTGCATGCGAGATCTGGGTTTGTCATGTCTTACTTTGTCATGACGGTTGTTAGTTGTTCTTGGCTTACTTAAGGCTGAGCGCTGCTTAGTGTCGGGACTTCGGATTCAAGGGGATTCAAAGACTTCTGGGGACTCTGGATCGGATGACTGGTTCAGTGACGTAGGAATGCGATGAGAACTGTTTTTACTGATGCCATCTTCTTGACGATGTAAGTACAAAGCACTGCCACGCTAGTCGGAAGCTGTCTACGAGTACGTAGTCAGCCACAGCGGCAACATGTCTCTGGCGGCTGCAGCCGGAGTTTAGTTCGCAGCCAGCCATGCATCCTGACCGCGCAGCAGCACTGTAACATGTTGCATTTTCTCTCGTAGTGAGAGCGCGTCGCCGTTATTCCCCGACGGCCAGTACGTGGCGATGATCGTGAGCTGTTCGCACTCGTGTTGGTTGAGGGTCAGGATGACGCATCGTGCGTTTACCTCTGCATCCGCGCACGGCGGGAGCATCTTGGTTTGCATTTGGAGGGCTAGATTGTGTTTGATGCCTATCAGCACCTCACTGTGGCCGCTGTGTCGGTGTGTCGTATAGTCTGGCATGGCTCTTTTCAGCCATCCAGAGTCTGGATTATTGCTCCTAGGCTGGGTCATGGTTTCGGTGAGGATCAGGATGTCTGGGCTGTGCTGGTGCACGAGGTTGAGGACGTCGTTCCTGGACCTGTGGAGGCTTCTGACATTCATGGTAGTAAGGGTGGTGTGTTGACGATTGTGTGTTGGGTGTGGCTGCCGGGTTGGCAGGGTGCTGTGTTGTGGTTGTGCTCCTAGGTTCTCAGATGGGTTATCTGTGGGGGGGGGGTGGCGGTTTTGTGGGGGTGGCGGCGGGGGGTGGAGTGGGGGCTGTGTTTAGGTATCTGTACATCAGGGTCTGCGTGTGCGAGTCCTTAGGTTGTGCTCTTGACTTGGTCCGTCTTTTGTCTACGATGATGCCTGATGACGTGGGCCGTTTACTGCTGCGTGACCGGTCTTGTAGAGTGGGGAGTGTGACTGTGGGAGTGACTTGGCGCAGTCGCGGCCGGACCTGCTTGTCTGTCGGGTGGGTGTCTTCTGTGGCTATTAGTATGCGCTTATAACTCGTTGGTTGTTCAGTGGCGATGTTGGGTAGCGGCCGGTCTGTTCGGGGGCTGTGTGCGGGTTGCGTGTTCGGGTCGTGGTTAGTGAGGTCTATGTGAGCGGTGCGTAGATGTTGTTCCAGCTGTTCCATTGTGGCGTGCCTTGTGGGGTCTGCTAACCAGCATAGTGGTTGGATGAGGTTTGTATTGGCTGCGTCGCCCTTTTGATTTGAACGAGTGTGCCATGCAGCTGGAGCCAGTCTTCCGGGGTGTCCAGTCGACATGGGTGACCGCGTTCCGAGTCCAGCCATTGCCAGGCGCGGTCTGTGCGGCGGATGGTGGTAGCATGGTTGTTGGTGATGAGAATGGCAGCTGTGTTGGTGTAGCTGTCTATATTGCCGGTGAGCGTGGTGAGAAGCTCAGGTCAGGCGTTCCCAACTACCTGAAAACCACCCCCCTGTGATACGAAGCCCGTATCTCCGCAGCCACTCAGTCAAAAATATATGTAAACAGTGCTTCGAACAGAGGAGAGTCATATCTACGAAATGGCCGACGCAGCTAAAACTATCTCGCTCTAAGCGGTGCTCAGTGCCTGTCCAAAGATACACATTTGAATTCATGCGATTTCGCCACATGCGAGACGCGCCGCACTAGCACGCTTCGCCACGCTGTTGTGAGTGGCACCTGCAACACGCAGCAGCAGTCGGAACATGTTTTGCTTTTGGCATGTGGACGCGACGACGGCAGTCGTGACGACTGGATACCACTATGAGCTTTTGGAGCTGCTGCTGGCGCTAGTGCATTACCGGCTGCTCTACTACGCTTAAACACGGTGCTAGGTGCAGTACGTGGTGTTGTCTCACCTTGCTTTGCTGCCCTCGACTTGTTAGCTGCAGGTGCCCCACGCTTACGGGACGTGCTTGCCGCTGCCAGCTGTTGCTGCTGCTGAGGGGGTGCACCAGCAGGCTCAGCCAGCTCAGGGGTGGTGCCTGCAGGTGTCAGCTGCTGCTGAGGGGGCGCAGCTGCGGCAAGCTTCCCACGGATGTGGGTGCACACGTGGCTCAGTAGCTTGGGTACCCTCCAGCTCGTGTGTACCTCCTGCTTGTGAAACTGGAGGTATGATTGAAGCTGCTTTCCTGTCATCTTCTTTGCCTCCTCAACAGTTGTGTGGCTAAAATCATGCCCCCCCAAGGCAAGGGCATGGGCCGCTGCAAGCCGCTGTTGGCACGCATGGTCACCCACATTAATCACAACCCTCCCGACCTTGTGCGCTGCATCTGTGATCTGCCGCTCTGCCTTTGCTGACCGCTGTGCTGCAGCTGTGGCATCCTCCTTACGCCGCACTTCAGCACGGAGCTGACCCATATGCTGTTGCAAATCATGAACATCCACAGTCTTCATGGCCTCCTTGCATGTGTGCAGGGACATCAACTGCAGCAGAGCTGGCAGCTCCATGTACCTGCCACCACCATGCTTCAACAGCTGCAACAAGGACTCCACTGGGGCATTGGAGATGGGGCAGGCAAGGTAGTATTGTTCGAGGTGAAGGCGCAATGCGGGGCTGCCAGGGTCGCCGTTCACAGCCATGGCACGAATGTCAGATGCATATTGACGCCAAGTGCCATAAGGGTCCTCTTGCTGCTGCTGCTGCTGCTGCTGCTGCTGCTGCTGCTGCTGCTGCTGCTGCTGCTGCTGCTGCATCCGTTGCTGCTGCTGCTGCTGCTGCTGCCCATCCTCAGGCGGCGGCAGCCGTAGCTCGGCATGGTACACCACATCAATCGCCACTTCCATGCGCGTAGCTTGGTCTGAGCTGCCGAGAGCAGCGAAGAGGTGGGGCAAGGCCATTTGAGCCTGCACATGATGCTGGTAGTAAGTCCACATAGCACCACAGTGCTCCTGCAAATAGGTCGCAAGCTGCTGCTTCTGCTGCTCGCGCTGATCTGCTGGCACCATGTGTTGCAGCTGGCTATGCAGACCTGCCAGAAGGGGCAATGTGTCCCAGGTCCCCAGACGAGCTAGCACATCCTGGGTGTGGCGGTAGAGCTCAAAAGCGTGCAGGCTGTCATCCTTGCTGGCCCACATGAGCTCGGGCACCAAGAAGCTCTCCCCAACCACTGCCACCACGCTGAGCCTGAGCAGCAGGCTGTTGTCTTGGAGCAGCTGGCTAAGGGTGACAGCCCATGGTGGAGACATACCCTTCTGCCGCTCAAGCAGCTGTGACACAGCATCTCTCGCATGCGCCCAGACGCGCAGCATGGTCACAGTTGAGCTGATGTAGCTTGCTCATGCGGGTGACAACACCACCATGTTCACCCATGTTCACAGCTGCACTGTTTGCTGTGATGCTGGCGATGCAGGCAGTGTCGAGGCCGTGGAGGAGCAGCTCCTGCATGATGACCTGGACATGAGCTTCTGCCGTGCCAATAGGCAAGGGGATGATAGCCAACACATCAGTGACTTGGGTGGTGAGTCGGCCTGCCCCAGCTGCAGCCTCAGCCCCAGCCCCAGCTGCTGCCCCAGCTGCTGCCCCAGCCCCAGCCCCAGCCCCAGCTGCAGCCCCAGCTGCTGCCCCAGCCCCAGCCCCAGCCCCAGCCCCAGCCCCAGCTCCAGCTCCAGCCCCAGCCCCAGCCCCAGCCCCAGCCCCAGCCCCAGCCCCAGCCCCAGCCCCAGCCCCAGCCCCAGCCCCAGCCCCAGCCCCAGCCCCATCTGCTGCCCCAGCCCCAGCCCCAGCTGCTGCCCCAGCTGCTGCCCCAGCCCTAGCCCCAGCCCCAGCCCCACCACCGGGCCTCTGCTCCCAGACTTCTGACAGGTGCTGCGGGGTGGCTGCTGCTGTCACTCGCAATACGAGCACCTTGCCATGGCGATCGCATGTGCACCCATCAAATTGCAGGTGAATTGCCTTTGCGCGCAATAGTTGGTCTGAAAGCAGGTAGGAGAGCAAAGACATGCGGTTATTCCCAGCCTCAGGCCCCCCTCAGCCCCCCTCCAGCCCCCCCCTCCCATCCCCTACCACCCCCTTTCACCCCCTTCCACTCTCTCCCAGCCCCTTCCCCCCCACGCCACCCTGCCTTCCCCTTTGCATCTTACCAAGGGTCTTGCGCCGCATGTAGGTTGACACGATCTGGAATTCACGCCCAACTGTGGATATGTTGCCTGGCCGGTGTGGGTTGGGGAGGACGCACTGCTCAGAGACAAAGAATTGCCGGCACTTGGAGAGGGCACGGCGGCTGACACCGGCCTCTAGATGCAACCTGACGGTGCTCAAGCAGTGGTGAGCATTGTAGGGTGCAGTCCTGGCTGCTGGCCTCCCCACAGGGCCCTCTTGAGTTGATATGAAGATGTCTGTTGGTGAGAGTGCGAGGCCGGCTGGGCTGAGCTGCTCTGCCATGCTGCCCATGGGCCGGCCATGGCTATCCAGCCTTCCGTAGCCAGCCTCTGCACACCGCCTCAACACCTCCACTGAGACGGGGTGCTGCTCCAAAACCAGCAGCTGCTGCTTCTGCTTGAAGGTGAGTGGGGAGTGGTGGGGGCGGCGTTTGTGCCGGTAGTTATGCACCTGACACTTGAGGCTGCGTCGAGCAGCCCGTAGGGAGTGATTGGTAGCTGCTGTTTTGGATGCCACCTGCTGCAAAGCCGTATGCTCATCTTGCAGGCGTTGGTGTGCTGCCTGCAGGTCGTCTAGGTCGCTCTGCAACCCATCCACGGTGCCCATAAGGGACTGCTCCACATCCTGCAGCCGCTGCACCTCAGCCTGCAGGTCACGGTTTGTCGCTTGTGCCGTACAAGCTGCAGCCTTGATGTTGTTAGGGCAATGCAGATAGCCAGCCCTTGGCGACTTGTTTAGTGCATGGAGATGAGCACTCTTTGCCTTGCTTAATTTCTTCTTCTTCATGGTTTGGGATCAAGAGGTGGCTGAGCGGGGCTACGGGCTTGGCTCGGTGGTCAGGGTGATGGGGGGTGATGGATACGGAGATGGGTGAAGGAGAGGTAAGGGGGAGATGGGTGAAGGAGAGGTAGGGGAGAGGTAGGAGGCGGGGAGAAGGAGAGTTAGGGGGCAGGAGGCTGATGGCAGGCTGGGAGGAGGGGCTACTGGGAGCTGGGCGGGGTAGACGAGGTTGGGAGGTGGTGGGTTAGGATGTGTTGGTGGTGGCCACGTGGCGGAGTGGTAAGCCAAGCTCAGTCGGCTCCTCGTGCACCTGTAGCCATCAGCATGTGTACCTTGTAAGCGGTATAACTTGTCACATACAAACCCAATGATTGAGTTGCATAGTGTCATGGACGCGTTAATGAGTATGCTACAAATGGTATGTGTGAGGTCAGGCTGTTTGTTCAATGGTCCAAAACATAAAGCGGATCATAGCTGGAGGGGGTGACTAGTCCCTACTGTGCCGCCCACCATTACAGCGATACAGCGCTGCCACACACAAACCGGGGTTCCTTCACATCCTCGCCATGCGGCCTGCACCATCAAGAAGCTCGCGCAGCCATGTTTGCCGGACTTCAGTGGTGTGCGCCACCGACATGTCGTGCATCGCTAACGGATAGCCAAGGATTACCAGTGTAGCTAACCACGGTCTGCGATTGGGACACATCCGGGGTCACATGTGGCTGCCCGCATCGAAAGACTCCGATGGCAATTCCAGCCAGCCCTGTGGGTTCCCATGTGTGACGAGCTGTTGCCCAGCCCGGTTCCAAACGATGTAGGTGATGAGCTTGGCATGCTTGTCAGACTTGGCGGGTGCGTTGGGTTTGTTGAGAGGAATGGTGGCCATATGTTGGCAGTACTCTGGGTAGCTTCTCAGCATGTCTATGTGTTTGGGGTACGAGATGCCTTTCTTGCCAGGAATGAGCAGGATGGTGGCCATAGCCTCCTCTTGTGTGGCGGAGTGTATGGCATGTCTGATGCATTTCAGGGCTATGGCATCCTCTGCTGGTACGTTCCATGTGGAGAGCCCTGTGTGTCTGACAAGGAGACAGTTGTGGTGTGCCCCATAGGCTGTGTCGTTGATGTCTGGGCTCCAGTATGTTGTGGTTTCAGCCCTGACTGTGAGTGGGTTAGCCCATCTCTGGACCGTGCTGGGGAAGTGGTGAGTGGTATAGAGGGTAGAGATGGCTTGGTCTTGTGCTGCTTGAATGGGTTGTGGGGTGTTTTGTGTGTCGTGCCTTCGTAAGAGGGCTACCAACTCGGTGGCATCACACAGGCAAATTAGTGCGGATATTCGTCATCCTAGGGGGGTATTTTTTTAATGCGGTTCGCCTCGGATTGTCCTTGCGACTCCAACGCCACTTGACGCTTGTTGAAATTCTGAGTATGTGAGCAGTTGGAGTGTAGGTACCTACAGTACTGTAGATGTCTACAGTACTGTAGATGTCTACAGTACTGTAGATGTCTAGGTTGAGGCAGTATCCAGCCCGCAGTATCCAGCCCGCAGTATCCAGCCTGCAGTAGCCCGCAGTATCCAGCCCGCAGTATCCAGCCCGCAGTATCCAGCCCGCAGTACCCAGCCTGCAGTAGCCCGAAGTGGCGCCAGCCCGCAGTATTGCCAGCCCGCAGTAGCGACAGCCCGCAGTAGTACCAGCCCGGAGCGTGCAAGCGTGCAAGCCCGCAAGCTCGCAAGCGGTGAGGTGGTAAATCTCCTCGCAGCCCAGCAGCCAGCACAGCATCGTCCCTCAGCAGCCCAGAAGCACGTTCGCGTAGCAGTTTGGGCAGCAGCAGTTTGGCCTAGCTCTCCATCGCAGAACAGCAGCGCAGTCGCAA
>JASKMD010000464.1:0-38548 GCA_030144725.1 Haematococcus lacustris
CGATCTTTGGGCAGGTACTGAGCACCGGGGCAGGTACTGGGCAGGGCAGGTACTGTGCACCTGTTCGCCGATGTGTGCCGGCCGGCTCCTGCCAACGCTGCTGCGCACCCAGGGTGGGCAGCTTGGTTTCATAATGCTGCGGCGCAGCCGTGCACGGCTGGATGATGAGCGCCGTACAAAGCAGAGAAAGGGTCACACTAATCACAAACCAATAGAAAGCAAGAATCGCCGAGGATCACGCTTGGCTCTACCGGTGGGAGTCCGCGTTCTTCATGCGTTTGGCTCGCTTGTGCCCTACATACCGTGTCGCAGCCTGCAAGCCACCCAGTGTGGCCACCAAGGCCTCAGCCCGCCCGCTGTCTTTACCCACTGAGTACACTAGCTTGTCCCAAGCGGCCCGGTTAGAGGCTGAAGTAGGCCTCGGAGTCTAGCGACGGAAGAAAGCTTTGCAGGCCTTCCAGCATTCCTGCTTGACCAACCGCAGGTTAAGAAGTCCAAATTCATTGTCACGGCATGGCCTGTGAGCAGCAGCAAGCAGGCATTGCAATGCATCAGAGACGCTAGCGATTCCAGCGCATCACACAACTGCTGGGGTGAGCTGTAGCTGCTCCGCTGGCTTGCTGATCCAAACTGAGTGGCGGATGACCATGAAGGGAAAGCGAAGCCCCGCCAGGCCAGGCAGGTCTGTGCTATGCCGCCTGTCAATGCATGAGGGAAGCTTGGTCTGTTTAACCGTCTGGCTGAACCCATGAGGCCCCTCTATGCTGTGCACCTGCTGGTACCATGTGGCCTGATACATTCTCCATGTAGCTCGTGCCATGCTCTGTGCATGTGTGCACCCATGTGTGCACCCATTTGTAGCCGGAGGTGACAGGCTCAAGCCAAAACCCTGACCATTGGCTTTAAGGGGGGCTGGCATAGCGTCCTCCTGCAGCCAGCTTCCTGCCCTGCCCTGAGGCTAAGGGCTGCCCCATCCAGCTATGGTGCTGACATCTGGGGTCTGTGTGTGGCCCTGCAGCGTACCGGGTGCTGGGGGAGAGCCGCTGCTCTGATGATGGTGAACCCGCTGGCACCGCAGGACGCCCAATCCTCAGTGTGGGTGACGCCAACACAGCCTCTCTCACCTTTCCACCGCCCCTCCACCCTAGCCACCACCCCTCCCTCCCTGCCACTGCCCCTCCTTCCTCGCCACCGCCCCTCCCCACCTGCCACCACCCTTCATCTGGTGCTGGCACCTCGCAGGCTCTAGAGGGAGAGGGTCTGGAGGGGGTGGCGGTCCTGGTGACGCGCCACTTCGGCGGCACGAAGCTCGGCTCAGGTGGCCTGGTCCGTGCATACGGGGGGGCAGCTCGGGACTGCCTGCGGGCTGCCCCGCGGCAGCTGGTGCAGCTGCGCAGCACGCTGGAGGTGGAGGCGGGGTACCAGGTGAGGGGCCAGGGCAGGGCAGAGGCGTCACCAGGGCCTGCCCTGCCAGGCGCGGACAGCAACAGCCTGCCGCCTTTGAGGGCCTGCTTGCGAAAGCTATGCTGGTGTGCAGCATGTGGGTCTAGTGCGGCGCCATGGGGGCACAACAAGGGGAGGTGCCCCGCATCAGCCTGGACTGGCTGGGTATCTAACTTGGAGCCTCACGCGTGCACCAGGCCAGGGGCAGGGCAGGCAAAGCATGTGAGTGCAGGGTAGGCCAGGTCAGGTCAGGTCAGGGGTCAAGGGGGGTCAAGGGGTCAGGGGGTCAAGGGGATCAGGTCAGGGTAGGTCAGGTCAGGTCAGGTCAGGTCAGGTCAGGTTTAGGGGGCCAGGTCAGGTCAGGTGAGGTCAGAGGCAGGTCAGGTCAGGTCAGGAGCAGGGTGTTGCAGGGTGCTCTCAGTGCGGCAGCTTGCCCCACGGTGTTGGGTGCAGGTGTTGGGTGCTGTGTACCTGGTCCTAGACCGCCTGAAGTGTGTGCGGCTGAGCGAGGAGTACTCCCCGGGCAGTGCTGCGCAGCCACAGGTCCGGCTGCGTTTCAGCGTCGAGGCTAGCAAGTCCGCTGAGGTGCAGCAAGCACTGGCAGACGCCACAGCTGGGCAGGTGGTCGCCCAGGAAGTGCCAGCAGCACAGGAGGACGAGGTGGGGGAGGAGGAGGAGGGTGGTGAGGGATGCCCCTGACATGCCCGGGCAGCGCGTGTTGGTAGTAGACATGTCAACTTGTCAAACCCGGGTTCACGACTGCCGGTTTTGGCTACGAAACGCCACCGCTGGAGGCATTGACCGACTAGATGCCAGGGCAGCTGGTCTGAATGATGTGTGTGATCTGTATGTACTCAAGGTTGAGACGGAGCACCCAAGGCCCTGGCCTAGCAATAAGTACTCGCAGGCTCTGCTCGAGAAGTAGACAGGATCATAGTGTGCTTGTGTAACAAGAAATGTGTGGCTTTGGTATTGCTCACGAGCGGTTGACTAGTGTCATATCGCATGAGGGATGCGGAGCAGCCTTGCATACCAAAATCGTGTAATGGCCTCTCCAGAAAAACAAACATGTGCTGGTAAGCAAGTGTTAGCCTCAAGGTTAGGGCACGCCCATAGAATTCTAGGAATTTTTCCTGAGCCTAGAAACCTAGAAATAGAATTCTAGGTTGGCCGGTCGCGCCTTACTCAAGGTGCTTCACTATTAGTGCTTAGGTTGCCACGCTTGACACGTTTGTTGTAAATGAAGATGCAATGCACACCACGTATGCCATGGTTTAGGCCAGCTGCCGCCCCAGCTCACGTCGCTGGGCAGCAAACTGCCGCCTGTTGCGCCGCTTCCAATGCCGCTGCGCCCGGGCCGGCTCCTGCCACCGCTGCTGCGCCACCATGTGCCGGGCGATGTGCACCCGCTCTCTTCCGGGGAGGGCAGGCCGTCCAGGGTAGCGGTACAGCTCGCTGTGGAGTAAGAAGGCAGCATGAAAGCCTGAACTTTGTAGCTGGTGATATGGCGTGTGATAACACTAAATTTTGAGCTCGTCAGTCTCACCCGCGATACTCAGCGCGAAAGCCACGCTTGGCCTCGTGCACGCTGCGGCTGCTAGCAAGGCAGCATGTCTAGCCAAGGCAACGATGACGTAGATAGTCCTGACAACCCTGTTGAGGCGCTGGCGCAAGTCGGGTCTCAGGCTATGCACAGCTTGCTGGACCCCGCAGCAGACAAGGTATGTACAGCCGTACGTGACGGTTGTCGCCAAGCCGCGGATGGGGAACGGGGCTCGGGTGCATCTTCCCTGCATGACTTGAAGAAGCAGTGGGGCCCGCATGGGTGCAGTAGGGCGCGTGTGCGAAGCGTAGGTTCACTCGCGGAGTAGCCTAGGGGGCTAACACAGCCAGGTGTTCAAGATATCATCCTGCGATGACTGGCTGCAAAGCTACAAGCCCAGCTGCAAAGCTGGTGAAATGCTCCTTACCAGCCCCTGTTCAAGTAAATGATATTCAGGGCGACTTCTACATTTGCCGCTAGGGTGGCAGTTGGTCAGCGGAGTAGCCTGTGTTTTGTGGTGTGCAGTTGAAGGGCTTCATGGAAAGCGATGTGGGTCAGAAGGCGGTTGCACACCTTCAGCAGCAGACAATGGGTGAGGCCTAGCGCGCCATGCTCGTCAGCCCTGCCTCCCCTGACTGCTTGCCACAAAGAGCACCAACAGCGGTCTCTTGGCAACACCTGCCTCATGACAGCAGGCACCAGCAGCAGCCCCTTGCCCCATTTCACAAGTGCAGCAGCAGCAGCAGCAGCAGCAGCAGCAGCAGCAGCAGCAGCTCTTTGGGAAACCATTCGCCTTGGTGGCAGGGCCGACCACTCTGCCGCTGTCATGGGGCAGCTGATCATCAGCAAACCTGTCTAGGATGTTGCCGCACCTCGTTTGCCTCCTGGTGTGTGCTGCTGCACCAGGGCCACTGATGCTGCCAGGCATGCTCCTAGAAGACCTGTTGGTCCACCGTGTCAAGCAAACCATTCGTGAGACAGTGCACAAGAATGTGGTGCGTGGCCATGACCTGCTCCAGCCATGGCTTTTGGATGCGTTAGGCTGAGTCTTTGGATGAGTCCTGGAGCATAAGCCAGCTGGAGGATGCCCAGGGGAGACGGCAGGGGCAGGGGCAGGGGCAGGGGCAGGGGCAGGGGCAGGGGCTGGGGCTGGGGCTGGGGCTGGGGCTGGGGCTGGGGCTGGGGCAGGGGCAGGCAGGGGCAGGGGCAGGGGCAGGGGCAGGGGCAGGGGCAGGGGCAGGGGCAGGGGCAGGGGCAGGGGCAGGGGCAGGGGCAGGGGCAGGGGCAGGGGCAGGGGCAGGGGCAGGGGCAGGGGCAGGGGCAGGGGCAGGGGCAGGGGCAGGGGCAGGGGCAGGGGCAGGGGCAGGGGCAGGGGCAGGGGCAGGGGCAGGGGCAGGGGCAGGGGCAGGGGCAGGGGCAGGGGCAGGGGCAGGGGCAGGGGCAGGGGCAGGGGCAGGGGCAGGGGCAGGGGCAGGGGCAGGGGCAGGGGCAGGGGCAGGGGCAGGGGCAGGGGCAGGGGCTCTGTTGCCACCAAAGCTATTACGCCGTTATAGCTGCCATGCTTGGTGTCAGGGGCAATGCTGTTGGCTGGCCACTGGGGCAGTGTGTGTCAAGGTCAACTCTCTAGGCCCGCTGGACTGTGTACAGCTGGCATGCCCTGCCCAAGGTGCATGCTTACAGTGTGGACATGCAGGCTGTTTCGCCAGCAGCCTGGTGGGCAGGCATGAATCACACAATGCCTGGCCTCATCAGGCCTGACCCCTGGCTGGTGTGCAGGTCCACTACGCCTACTTCTTCAGCTGGCGGGCCGCCGTCATGTGCTGCGCGCTGCACGCCACTAAGCACCTGGCAACCCGCTTGGCCCGCCGGGGTGGCAAGCGGCTGCAGCAGGTGAAGACCCTCGCCTGCACAGCAACTATATATACCGTATAAAAGTGTATGTATATTAATCTCATTCGTATACGTATACGTATGTACGTAGTGGATGTATAGTAGTATCTAGCATGCCAGATAGGCTTGCTGGGGTTCCACTGTCTAGTTGCATGACGAACTTGCCTTGGCAGCCGGCTGGAGACTGTGTATCAGTCGGACCGTCAACCTGGTGGGCAGGGCACACCTAACTCTGGCAGCATGCCCATGCCCTGGGCGACATGGCGTGGTGCGGCTGTGTGGCCCAACTGTAGCAAATGTTCACAGCGGGCCGGAGTTGCCCCACCTTACCAGCAGTATCAGTCACCTTGATATCAGGGACATCCAGCCAGCAGCCGGCAGGTGTTCAAAGGCAAAACTAAGTGCATCTGGGGGCTCAAGGCTGGAGGGCAGCCAGCAGGTCTTCCAGGTGTGCCTCCAGCCTTGAAAGAAGACCTGAGAAGTAACATGTGGGATGATATTGGCATGTAGCTTCGAAAGACAGCAGCTACTTGGGCATGCAAGTTCTATAGACAGGGAGTGTGGGGGCGCTTGAGGTGGTGCCTGTTGTGGTACCTCTGGCCATGCCTGTGGTGTGGTTGCAGGCGGTGCGGTTTGCAACCGAGGTGGCACTGCCCACTGGATTCTTTGGTCCTGTCTTGGGTAAGGGACCACGGCTCTGAGACGGGCACTTTGGCTGGGCGCACACCTACCATCATGATTCCTGAAGCATGATCCAGCTGGAGAAAGCCTAGGGGAGCCAGCACGGCAAGGGCAGGGGCAGGGGCAGGGGCAGGGGCAGGGGCAGGGGCAGGGGCAGGGGCAGGGGCAGGGGCAGGGGCAGGGGCAGGGGCAGGGGCAGGGGCAGGGGCAGGGGCAGGGGCAGGGGCAGGGGCCTCCTACAGCTTTGTGGTCAGGCTGCCAGGCAACCATAGCTGCTGCCTTGCACCTTGTTTGCAGCCACAGGGACACCTCTGTACACCTACCAACAGCTACGCAAACAGGCTGCTGGTGACACACGCTGTAGCATTGCACCTCATGTGGAGCCACAAGCACCACTGCCAATCTCACAGCACTGCAAGCTGTGGAAGCAGTTAACGGCTAGGAGTTGCAGGCAGTTGAACACACCCCGCTTGACAGAGGAGTGCATATCTGGCAGCCATCTGCTTGCCTGCATGCCGCCACTGCCCCAGCTCTGGACGTTACAGTGGATGCCCCTACCCCTGTGCAGGGGTCACCATGGGCATATTGGAGCTGACTGGCACTCTGCCCCTGCCACCCCTGCCTGGGGCTCAGCCGGGCGGTCCAGCAGACCCAGGTTCAAATCCTGGCTCCGGGTCTGGTTCAGATGAGGCCAGAACTGGTTCAGGGTCAGGGGCGGCTGTGCTGGCAGGGGTCCAGCAGGCGGCATTGCGGGACACTGGCAGCATGCTGGCTGGTGTGCTGGGCCAGACCAACCCCACTGCCAGCAGCTTACCTCCACTGCAGAGCAACAGCGCTGCGGCTCAGATGGTGGGCGCTCTCACGGGGCTGCCAGTCGCACCTCCTGCTGCCTGAGGCGTACAGCTGGCAGTAGCCCCAGCTGCCCTGTGCCCCTCTTGCCCACCCCTCCATATCCAGGCAAACCTCCCTACTCCCACATCTCCACTGACGTAGCCCCTGCTGCCTGAAGTGGGCAGGCCTGCATAGCCCACATCTCCGCCTACATCACCCTTGAGCTAGGCAGGCCTCCCTGCGGGACAGCATGGAGAGGGTGGCGACAAGAGGGGCATGGGGCATGGGGCTGCCTGAGGGTGAGCCGGGTCAGCTCAGCATTGAACTGGTCTGAGCCCTGTGAGGACATGTGGGCAGCAAGGCTCAGCAGGCAGCTGCGCAGGCAGCTGAGCCAACCCAACCTACCAAGGGCAAAGGCAAAGGCAAGGGCAAGGCTGCCAATGCCGAACCAATACCGCAGCCAGGCAAGTGGGTAGACAGGGACTGCAATGCAGCTCTGAACATGCAGTGCATTGAGGAGAGCAGGTGGCGGCTGCTGGAGCTGTGCTGGTGGCAAGACCAGGTGAAGCTGCCAGCCAAGGGCAAGGAGTACCCTGACCTGGGCTACATCGCCCACCCAAGGCCCAGCAGCAGCCTCCTGCTGTGGCGCAGCAGTGTGTGCCCCCTCTTAAGCTGTCATCAGCTCACATCAGTGCATGTCACTCGTGCCACTCTAGGCTACAGCCCCACCACAGGGAAGGGGTGGTGATAGGGTGTGATGGGGTGAGGGTGTGGACCTGATGTGTCATGTAGGTCAGCATCAAGTCTGCTGTCAGGCTACATCACAGCCCGGGGTCACGTGATATCATCTTCATTCTAATCACATTGTGGTATAGGGCTGGGACATGGGATCTAACAGGTTGCATGGGTGCATGCAGCAAGTAGCATGGGGCCAGCAGCCATGTATGGCACACGGCAGCACTTGCTCGTATACTACTAGGTATCAATTAGCATGATTGCTGCATTCGTGAATAGTCTTACATAACCTCAAGTGTCACGGACGAATTCATCCAACAATATAACAAGCGGAGCCAAAAACCCAACATTGGCCATGCCTCTGCCAGCATCCGACATAGCTCAGCCTGAACCCAAGGCTGCCCATTGCCAAGATGGAGGAGCAACGATCCGGGACTACAGCTATGCAATGCATGTAAGCTGGCGTCGCATCCCAACCATCCGTGGCTATATGCGTTTGTGCATGTTTCCTCTTGGTCACAGTGGCGGTGCTCCTAACATGAGCTTGCTCATCCTGCTGTATGCATCCCTACCCTCCCACAACCTGTTCCCCACGACCAGAACTTCCTTCAACCAGGAGACACCATCCTCAGCATAGGCGATCATTCTGCGTTTAACTGAGTATTTGCTCCCACTCATTGCCCACTGGCCTACTTCGCTTGTTGACCACAATTCCAGCCCTACAGAACTCGGCGAGCGGCCAGGGTCTCCTGCGCAGCGCAGTATAGCAGCACACCCTCCCCTCCCAGAGCCTGGCTGGTAGGCAGGCTGACCCCCCGGGAGGTACACACGCCCACCTCCCTCTTCCACCTCCTTTTCACGCCCCCGACTTGGCTCAAGGCCTGTGCCCTCCCTTGTCGCCGCAGAAGCCCTGCACCTCTATGCTCCACTAGGAACTAGGGTCTCAACCCTGCCAGTCGCCGCCCTCCCAGCCGCCATCCCAGCTGCCCTCCCAACCCGCCCTCCCAGCCCGCCCTCCCAGCCGCCCTCCCAGCCCTCCCTCCCAGCTCTCCCTCCCTACCCTCCCTCCCTACCCTCCCTCCCAGCCCTCCCTCCCAGCCCTCCCTCCCAGCCGCCCTCCCAGCCGCCCTCCCAGCCAGCCTCTCACCAGGAAGTCAGCCAGCCGCACGGCGCCTAGCACATGCACCGCCCCTGCCTCGCCACGGGTGATTCGCAGCCCGGGGTCGCGTGACTCCAGCTGCCCGTCCTTCCGCATGTGGCGGTAAAAGCAGCTGTGACACACGGTGGGTGTGCAGGTGGAAGAAGTTGACAGGGAACAGGGTTAAGGGAAGCGGAGGGGGCCAGCTGCTGGGCAGTGAAGCCTAACCAGGGAAAGGGCCCAGGTAGTGGTGACAGGGTTCATTGTAACGCAAGCACAGGGCCACAGCAAGGCAGCGATGGAGCAGTAGAAGGGAGCAGTACATGCCAAGGGACAGAGAACAGCGGTACAAAAAAGTCCCCTGAGTTCACTGGATGAGGCTCAGGCGGACATGATGCAAGGAGGGCATGAGTATGGCCAGTGGCATGAGCCGTGAGTGATGAGTGATGCGTGGGGCACACCATGCCTCATGTTTCAGGCCTGCACTGATGCGCCCTGTCAGCCTGCCAGCCATCCCACCCCGGCCTGCCATCACATCACTGGTGTGGGGTGTGAGATGTGAGTGTGAGGTGTGAGGTGTGAGATGCGGGGTGCATGAAGGAGGTGGTGTGCAGTGGCTCACCTGGTGCCAAAGGGGCAGGTGCCCTCCCCCCTGCGGAAGTGCACGCAGTCAATGGCGGCCAGCTTTGCCCGGTAGGCCGACACGATGGCTTCCTTGGCTGCCGGGGACTCGGGCCAGGTGGCGGAGGGCGTGACGAAGTGGGTGGTGCTGCAGGACACAGGCAGGAGGGCGGGGAGGTGGACGGGGAGTGGTGTGCTGCCGGTGTCTGGACTGGCAGGTGAGCAGGCCGAATGGGCAGCACGACAACACATGCTCAAGGCCTTGCGGTGCAGTGTGCAGCAATTGATGAAAGCAGTGTGCAGTGTTGGCAAAGGCGTGTGTGCGGTCAGGTCAGGGCTGAGGACAGGTCAGGTCAGGGTCTGTGTCATCCCAGGCAGTGCTGGAGAGAGGTCTGTGTGTCTTGGTGCTGGCACTCACACTCGGCAGATAGGGCAGGTGCGGATGGCCTGCGCAGCACACATGGAGGCATGCAAGTGCATCACACATGGAGGCATGCAAGCGCAGCCTGTGAGGGCTACGTCTAGCTTACAGCCCGCATGGACCCATGTGGAGGCATGCAAGCATCAACAATGAAAGCAAAACTCTGCCCATGGCTCCTCGGGACGAGCTTGAGGTGTGAGGTACACCGAGTGAGTGTGACTGTGCGCGAGAGCCCAGAGAGTTCCCATTCCAACCACCCCTTCTGTCGTGTTCTCTTCAACGAGCAGCAGCAGAGTGAACCAAGTTTAGAGCAGCAGCCCCGCCAGTAGTGCACCCTCTTCGACTCTCTGATCACTCCAGTGAGCTGTAGGAAACCAGGTCAGGACAGAGGTGCTGCTACCCAGGGCTGCCATCACAGCCCCTCCTGCATCCCGGTCAGCGGCGCCCCACGCTCCCCTCCACCCCTCCTGCACCACACTGACTGGCTAGGCCCTGCCTGACCCTTCCCCACGGCTTTGTTTCGCTAGTTTTCATGCCAATGCTGCTAGTGGGCTAGCTTAAGCAGCCGTACCAGGCTGACTGCAACAACAGGGTTGACCCACCACCGTCCTGCCCTGCCCACCATCCTCTGGGTCTCACCGCTTCAGTGTCAGCAGCATTGCTGGCACGCCAGGTGCGGATGCAAGTCAGGCAGAAGGCATGGTCACACGACATCAGTCCAAAACGCCGATCAGAAGGGTTAGGGGCAGACAGGACCTGCACAGCACCACACCCCACCACACCTGCTCACACCACACCACCAGAACACGCAACACCACCAGCCATGGCAGTGCCCCACTGGCCAGCTGCGACAGTGAACACACTGAGCAGGGGCGGACTCCCAGCTGCATGCCTACGGCCTGGGGTTGTAAGGCAGGATGACCCTTTGAATGGCGTCAAGAGGTGCATGTGAATGGTTCATGCTGCCTCATGGGGCAGCATGCCCTAGCCCGGTCACCCTCCACCCATGAAATGCCCTGCTGCTACTTTCCAGCTGCTTCCCTGCTGCAGCTTCACAGCCTCAAGGCCCTGGGCTCACCCACTCACCCGTTCATAGCAGATGCCACACTCCACTGCAGCTGAGCGCAGGTGGGCCTCCAGCTTCTCGTGCCGGGCAATGCACTCGATGGCATGCTCAGAGGCCAGGTCTGGGTTGAAGGGGTGGATCAGGCGCTTGTGGCAGGTCTGCACACAGCCAGGCAGAGTGCCAAGCTCCAGGTCGGGCAGAGGGCCTGGTCTTGGGTCAAGCACTGGGGGCTGCAAGGAAGCTGTTGCACCTGCCCGGCATGCAGCACCTGCCTGGCATGGCTGGCCATGGGGTGTGACCACCCAAAGGCTGAACAACTTCTGCTCTGGGGCACAGGCCTGTCCAGCTGCGGCTCACTGTGTTACTGAAGTGTGACTACCTAGGTGGCAAGTGTGAGCCTGGGCTTTCTAGAGCACCCATTCGAGCTGCAAAGACTAGGTTGTAGGAGAAGGATGACGCACAGTATGGGTCACTCACCTCACACTCCTCTCCATGCACCATGCGACAATGGAGGCCATGCGGGCAGTCGCCATACGCTGCCCAATGGGAGCATAGCTCAGTGAACTTCAAGGGGTGGTCCCCCTCATCCCCCTCCTCTTGCAGCTGCCCCAGCCCCTCAGTGCTCTCAGCACCTTCAGGCCATCCAGCCGAGCCACCTGGCTGCTGCCACTGTGCGGCTTCGCACTCCGCTTGCCAGGCTGCATTGCTGGCTGCATACTCCTCATACTCGCCTTCCTCCCACCCTTCCTCGTACCCCTCCCATTCCTCTCCCTCACCACCCTCCCACTCCCCTTGCTCCCCCTCTTGCCAAGCCCCCTCATGCTCCCCGTCCCCCTCCCCCTCATGCTCCCCGTCCCCCTCCCCCTCATGCTCTGCATCCCTCGCCACCTCCCCCTGCCCCTGCCCCAGCACAGGCTCCTGTACCGGTACCTCGCATCCTCCTGCTTCCGGCCTACTCTGACCTTGATGCTGTGTTTGCCATGCAGCCGCCCCTCCCCCCGCACCCCATGCACCCTGCTGCCCTGCGCTCCCTCCACTGTGCTGCAGGGCAGCTGAGGGGGCTGCTTGCCAGCACGACGCAGCTGGCTGTGCAGCTGAGCAAGCCACGCTGCTGCTGCCAGCTGCACTCCCTCTTGTTGCAGGGTTGACGCCCTGGTGTGCAGATGTGGTGCGACTAGCCCCTGGGCTCTGACCTCCCAGGGTCAAGCGCCCAAGCGTGCCTGTGAGTGGTGTGAGGGAGGGGCTTGGGGAGCAGGGGGGTTGGCCTGCAGCCGGGCGCTTGTGGAGGTAACGACACCGCTCCCCATAGGCGCACACGCCTTGCAGCCAGTACTGGCAAGTGATGTTCGGAAGGTCGGCCATATTGTGGGAGAAAAGACAGTTTGAGCCTTTTTTGCAGGCGCCGTTCATGTGGTAGCGGCATAGTACTCTGCATCGAGGATAGGCAGGAGAGGAGCAGAGGTATGCTACAAACAGCCACTTCCGCACGTTCCCTTACGACTTACTGGCTTGTCGGTCGCTGTTCCATGGCTGGCTGTACCCTAGACGGTACGGTCCTCGTTGCCTATTTCTTAATGACGGCGCAGGCTCGCACTCAACTCAGGTTGCGCATATTGCATACATAATGTCGGTTAAGAGCGCGGCGGCAGCTTCTGAACCCTGCAGCCCTCATGCCACTCCGAAATGTTGTAATCAAATACAGGCTGCGATCTCGTCATTGTAAAGGCTACGGCTAGTGTGCCCAATGCCCACTTCAGCTCAGCTATTCTGGTGTGTGTGCCTGTAGCTAGAGCTCCCCTAGTAGCTCCAACCCACATACATGCCCTTTGTGAGGGCTTCGGGTATTTAAAACGCGACAGGCAAGCCATACATTCTTCAGTGGGGTGCACCAGGACTTGGAGAAGGAGCTGCGAGCCAGCTGCCCTCAATTACCCCAGGCCCAAGGATTCTTGTGGGGACAATGATTAACTAAGGCTAAGTGGGGATTGCTGATGCCAGGGGTAGACAAGCTGCGGTGCGCTGCCCGGGCCAGCCTCAATTGATGGGGGCGGATGGAAGGTGAGTGCACTTCACCCACCCCCTCCCCACTGGCACTGGCCCTCAACCCATAAACGGGACAGGCTGGTGGGGGACAGCACGGCAGCGACCGCTGCGCTAGGCCGAGTGTTCTCGCCGTCTCCGGGCAGGCCGCGGCACAGCTGTCGGAACAAATTATCGCAGCTCAGGTCCGGGATGTCCGCCTCGGAAACTGGGATGTCTGTGTCCGTGTATGTCTGTGGCTGGCTTTGCGCGTCGAGCTGGACGGCTGCGTGCAGGGTAAACAGGCCCCAAACGAGAAAATCCAGCAGTAGGCTGCCAATCACCGCCCCCTCGCCGCAAGCCTTCACTCGTGGCTGCACAGTGTCGGCCAGGAAGGCATCCCAAAGCTCTTGTGGCAAATGCTGAGCAAGTTTACATTTCCGCCCATGAAATGTATTGTCCCTAACGCGGGCAGCGCGTGCCTTTCCTGAAGCCTTCCTTCTGCGCTGTGCGTCGTTGAGTTCAGGTTGTCCTGCCTCGCCGCGGTCAAACATGTCGAAGTCAGGATCCTTCGGCACTGCTCTAGGCACACCCGGTTCGTCTCTTCTTCCTTGCCATAAACAATAGCGACGCGAAGCAGGAACACATACTAAGGATATTTGTTGCCACACACATGTTTGCCACACACATGTTTGCCACACACATGTTTACACACGCCCGATATGCTCATTGTGTGTCCGAGGCAGTACAACGAGGTCGGGACATAGTTGCGCCTCGCTGCCAGGCTCCTGCGCCTGTCAAAAAGCGCACCAAGACGGTGTTCGTCCACAGAACAGCCATGGGACATCCCTGGCAGGGGCGAGGCGATGAGGGACAGGAAGAGGGGTGCAAGGGGGCTGGCCAAGGACCGATATCTCCCAACGGGTCTTGTCACACTCTTAAACCACATCCTCCTGATCTCATCGCATTGCACTCTAGCATTCTGAACAGCAACTTGTCGTCATGGCAGACATACAGCTTCACAACAGCACTTTGTCCCATACAGCATTTGACTTAGTCTCATAACGGGTTGACCTCATGTGCCAGTGGCAATGTGTTTGGCACAAACATACCTGTGACGCACTAACAGGGCCGTGGATGGGCTGCCTTGCCGCTGGGTGGCCTGCCTGACTGTGTACGATCATTGGTGTAACGCATCCGGCGTGCACTGGCTTGGCACGCTCAGTGCAAACATAATGCATGCAAGATCACAAATGTGCACATACGGGATTATAAACAAGGCACTGACACAGTAGGTGGAATACACACGCGGCAGTTGTGTCATGTGCCGTCCAGGGTCCGCTGGTGCAGCTGCAGCAGCAACGCCAGCCAGGGTAGCAGTTCCTTGAAGGAGGGGCGTGTGTTGGGCTGGCGCTGCAGGCAGCAGTCCACCAAGTCCCTGAGGCCCTTCACCACAGGCTGCGCCCGGGCTGCAGCAGCGGGGTCGGGCTGGGGCCGCCAGTCGTGGTCAAACAGGCGTGGGTGGGGTGCCAGGCTCTGCAGGTGCTGCGGCTCCTGGGTGCTGTGGGACAAGGCAGGGGCAGCCAGCAGAGGAGGATGAGACAGGTCAGGCCAGGTCACAAGCGGTGCATGGACAGTCGTGAGCCCACTGGGCAAATCTGTGGTGCATGGAGGACGTGATCAGGCCACTGGGCACCTTAGACCAGCAGTCCACTGACAATGCTGCCAGGGGTCAAACCAGGCCATGGGCAGACGCACAATAGGGTTAGATGGCCCAAGTGGCTGATGCTGCCTGGTGGTTGCAGTTTGTTAGTCCACCCACATTTGCAGCAGGCGGTCCCATGCGGTGCAGCCGTGCAGCAGCTCCCAGGCCAGCACCCCAAAGCTGTACACGTCCCCAGCTGGGCTGGTGCGGCCCTGCAGCACCTCTGGCGCGATGTAAAGCTGTGTGCCCACACGTTCGCCGCTGTGGTGTGTCTGCCCTGCCCTCATGATGGCGCCCAGGCCCAGGTCAGCCACCTGGGAGAAAGCCAGGCTGCTGGGGGTGGGTTGGCAGCAGGGGTCGGCACACCAGGAGCATGCGGGTCTTGCGGGCTGTGGCGCTCACCTTGGCAACCACGCCCTGAGGGGTGGTCTGCAGCAGCACGTTGTCAGGCTTCAAGTCCTGCAGCCACGCAGGCATGGGAGTGGGCAGGCCAGCAAACACGAGGGGAGAGTTGAGGTGGACACGGCTGGTCAGCAACCCTGGGTGGCCCTGCTGCCAAGACATGGCTGGAGGGGTGCAGGCAGCACAGGGCCTAGGTGTAAGCATGGTGCCAGGTGCAGGCCATGGTGAGGCCACCCACCCTGTGGAGGATGTTGCAGCCGTGGAGATAGGCCTGCAGCCAGGGTCGACAAGGGTGAGGGCAAGGGCAGGTGCTGGCAGGTGAGCTGGAATGAGGCAGGGACACCATGCCAAGGTTGGTGACATTAGGCAGCTGCCCCCTTGCTGCTTACCATGGCCTCTGCAATGTCGCGGAGCATGGTCAAGTTCAGGCCCAAATGGTATGAGGCCGAGGTAGGGGACCATGCAGGATGAGCACCTTGCGTGAGTCCCACTGAAATCCAGCGTTCGCTCAAGGTGCATGCTAGCAGGAGTGTGCAGGGATGCAGGCTGATGCAGGGATGCAGGGATGCAGGCAACTCGTTCAGCCAGCCCATTCAGCCAACCCAACCAATTCAGCCAACCCAAGTCACTCAGCCTAGCATCCTGGCCACTCAGCTTAGCAGGGGCCAGCCCCCTCAGCACCTCACCATGGCCATTGCAACGTCATGCAGCAGAGCCAAGGCTTCGGCCATGTGGGGTCTCTGGCGCTGTGCGTCCCAAAATCTGCATCCACCGTCAGGGTTACCACTGCCCACTGACAATGACCCACTATGAGCCAACCATCACCATCACCATGCCGATGAGGGCAGGGTACTGTGTACTGGAGCAGGGAGGTGTGCAGAAGACTTGGTCCCTAACCAAACTGGCCTGTTGCGTACTTTGCATTCACTGTTTGACCTGAGCTTTGGGCCAAAGTTGGGCCG
Source organism: Haematococcus lacustris (assembly GCA_030144725.1). Classification (NCBI taxonomy): domain Eukaryota; kingdom Viridiplantae; phylum Chlorophyta; class Chlorophyceae; order Chlamydomonadales; family Haematococcaceae; genus Haematococcus; species Haematococcus lacustris. Next base: position 15,458 of record JASKMD010000464.1, read on the forward strand.
AGTTATCAGCATGAGGGATCATACCTAGGCCATTCCCGTTTGAGATGTGCACCAGGCATGAGGGCTAACCACTGGTGCACATTATTAAGTACATGGCTCCAAGGAAGGCTGTCGGCATCATGGCCAGCAATGGCTAGCCTTGTGTCAGGGCTGTTGGTCATGGTTGCATGCTTGCACTCAGCGAGTCTAGGGCCCCATGCAGCCATGCAGCAACACAGGCAGCAGCCCCAGAGCCTGGGCCCAGCGCTCCCCCGCCAGCAACAGCAGCAAGGCTGAACGGTTTCCCGGGCCACCCAGGCCACCCAGCCCACCAAGGGTAAAGGCAAAGGCAAGGGCAAGGCTTTCAAGGCCGAACCAGCTCTGCAGCCAGGCAAGTGGGTAGGCAGGGACTGCAATGCAGCTCTGAACATGCAGCGCATTGAGGAGAGCAGGTGGCGGCCGCTGGAGCTGTGCTGGTGGCAAGACCAGGTGAAGCTGCAAGCCAAGGGCAATTAGTACCCTGACCTGGCTACAAGCGGCTGCGAGACCGCCCACCCAAGGCCCGACGGCACCTCAGGGAACACCATCATAGCGGAAATAGAATCCATTGCAATATATGCATTACTGCACTGCATTTACATTGACATTTCTACACAGTCCGACCCTCAACCCTAACCCTAACCATGGTTGAGCCAGCCCTGCCCAACGTCAACACCAACAGCAGACTGGTGTCAGGCAAGGCGCAAGGAGAGCCACACCCAGCACAGCAAACAAAATGCGTTCCTAACAGCACTGGCGCATAGGGGCATGTGTACACCAAGGCAGCAAGCCAGGGTTCAAGCCAAGGGCACCATGGCAGGGTCATGAGCAACCCCGTTGCCACGGCTGCAACACAGTCCAGGGACGGGACCTGTGACGAGGCCAGTGACCAGGCCGCTTACATGCAACGCCCTTGAAGGCACAGGCAGCATGGCAGCAAGCTGAAGGGCAACGCTCAGGGCAACCCAGAGTTTCCTAGTTGCTCAAGTTGTCGGTTCAAGGTAGCTGGCGGTCAGGGCAGCACAGAGTGGTTCATGCTCAGGTTGCTGTCCAGGGTCTATCGCAGCTTCATCTGCCTAGATGCAGCCAAAACATGCAGCCAAGCCCAGCCTCACTACATGTGGCAGCTTAGCCTTCCACACCCTAAACAGGCATGAGGGCAACTGAAACAAACACTGCTGCACACCACGCACTTTCCTGCCTCAATGGCTTGTAGCAGGCTGCCATGCTCGCACAGCTCACTGACAAGGTATAGAGCGTGATCAGTGACACCCTGACCCTGCAGGGGGCGGCAGCGGGCAGCAGGCAGCCAGCACAGGCTGCGGGTCAGCACGTTCCATGGGTGACAGCAGCAGGAGTGGATGACTGTGACTCCCACCTGGCTCGCCCATCCAGGCGGCATGGGACTTGCCTGGCTGCTGCTGCTGCTGGTGTCCAGGGTGGTGAGGTAGTAGGAGTAGGTGGCCACCAGGTGGGGGTGCGCCAGCCGTGTGTTCAGCTCAGCCTCCCTCAGCACCTGCTGCCGCTGGCCCGTGATATGCAGATCGCCCGCCAGGCCAGAGAACACCAGCCGCTTCACAGCGACCTGCACACACAGCTCCTGACCATTGACCAGGGGTGCAAGTGCAGACAGGCTGGCAGCAAGGCGTGCCAAGTGGCATGTCCAGTGCAGAGGCGTTGCATCCAGTCCAGCAGGACCCCTCACCTGCATGCCCTGCCAGGTGCCCTGGAACACTGTGCCATAGGTGCCAGCCCCCAGCTGTCTCCCCAGCCTCAGCTCCTGCTCCACCTCTGCTTGGCCCAACACCACACTCAGGCTGGAGCAGTGGATGCTTGGCGCAGCAGCTGGCAGGGCTGCCCCCTTAGCCTCCACTGCAGCTGCGGTGTGGGCTGCGCCACCTGGCGTCCCTGCTGTGACTTGTTCAATGCAGCCCTTTTCACCGGGCTCCCCTCCCCTCCATCCTGCGATTAGTGCAGAGGTGCCATGCAGATTGCACACTGCCATATTACCAGCACTGGGCATCAGGACGAGGCCGTGTGCCCCTTGAGCTGCACTGCGTTGAGGCAGCAACGAGGTGTGGCGTCTGCCCACCCTCCTGCGCCTGTGGCTCCACCCACCAGGCAGGGGATCAGAGGAGGCTGGTGGCGGAACGGGCCAATGTATATTTGTTGGGTCTGCAGCACCGCTCAGTCCTGCCCTGTGTTTGGAGAATGATGCAGCGTCCCTGGCTCGCAGCCACGTGACAGCCACACAGCACAGCAGCAGGATGGCGGTGGCTGCGCCCACTGCTGCACCAACCACGCTGGAGGTGTTCAAGGTGTGGGAGCCTGCACTGAGGCTGAAGCTAGGGCTGGGAGATGGGGCAGGGGCCATGGGGCTGGTGCTGCTGTCATGAGGGGCAGGGCTGAGGGTGGGGGGCCTGCTGTGTGGTCCAGCTGGGGCGGTGTGAGGCTGGTCTGCCGTCAGATACTCAGGCCTTGGAGGTGGTGGGTCTGGCTCAGGGGCAGGGGGTGGCTGGAGGGGCAGGGGCAGCAGGAGGGGCCCATCAGGCTGGACCACGGTGGTCAGGCCAGTAAGCGTGCCCAGCTGCATGATGCTGTCATTCGCTTGCACCCAGGGCTGGCCCCAGCTGTTGGTGGGGGTGTAAGGGCCCAGAGTGACGTCCAGGCCGCGGAGCCCAAACCTGGGTGAAGGTGTCAGGGCAGCAAAGCTGAGTGGGGTGCTGGCACTAACAGGTGCACGGGTGAGCTCCGAGCAGGCTTTATAACTTGAGGATGGACAATGCAAACGTTGCGGTAAAGATGTAGCAGCAGGACGAGGTCTAGAGGTTCGCATAGTTGACCCGTCGTTGACCGTTGTCCTGAACATTTCGGCGGGCCGCGAGGTACCGGGCGGGCCACATACCTCAGATACACCGAATAACTCCGTTGGCCTTGCGCATTACGCGAAAATGATGGACTTGTCCTCGTCTCCGCGGCCATACACATTCCGGCTGCGCCCCAGAGTGTATGCCCGCATCGTGTCGTAGTTGTCCATATACTCGTCGGCTATTCATTGCATATCTCTATATCAATGACTGTATAGATAGGGCAGGTTTACTACTGTCATGTTCGCTTCTTCAATTGTTGTGATGACAGTCAAGGGCTGTACCAGACTGAGGGGGTGGCAATAAGACTGACCAGGAGAAGGAGGGGAAGGTCAGGCCGCCGGGGGGCCAGGCAGCGGGCAGCACCTGTGGCAGCAGCAGCGGCTGGTCTGGTCAGGGCTAGAGACAGCACCAAGCAAACTGAGCAAGAGCAGCAGAGAGGGCAGCCAGGCAGTCAGCCAGGAAGCGCCCTCCTGACCAGGCACACCTGCTGTCCTGCCAGCTGGGCGCGCAGCAGGTCCAGGGTGTCAGGCCGCAGGTTCACCCGGGTGCTGCCGCCCTGAGCCACCTCACGGATGGCCCGCAGCTCCAGGTCAGGCAGCAGCAGCGTCACGTTCACCAGCACCAAGGGGGCACTGGCCAGGGGTGGCTGATCAGAGGGGCTGGTGCGGGGTGTGGCAAAGAACCACAGCAGGCTGGTGAGGCCACCCAGGGCGTCTGCCAGCTCAGGGGTGCAGAGGGGCGGCAGGGGGGACACAGCGGTCAGGTCAGGCAGCCCAGTGGCCCGCCACACGGCCCTGCTGCTTGCCTCAGGGCTGGACGTGTTGCTTGCACCAGGTGCTGAGTCAGGGGGGGTGCAGGCAACGCCCTGCTGCTGGGCAACCACCCTGCAGACCAGACTCGACAGCAGGGGTGCGGCATTGGCCAGCACCAGGTTGCTGAGGGTGAGCTGGGTGTCAGGGCCATCCAGCGCCAGGAGCGAGGGGGCAGCGGCCAGGTCCATCATCAGCGTCTGGGGCAGGGCGGGGTGCCCAGTGAACACCACTCTGCCATTGAGAGGCTGCGGGGCCAATCAAAACAGAACAGGGCAGCGGAGGTGTCCTAGAGTCACAGGAGGACGACGGTACGAGACCACCTGCTGCTTGATTCAGTATGTTTATTATTCAGTGCCTTGTGCCTTGCAGCCAAACAAAACTTATTCAACAAGGAATAACATGCTTGACTGTGGGTAATCTCACTCAGCTACTACAAACAAGTTGTGGTAGCCTCGGTCGCACCCTTGATGACTGCAAACCCCACATCGATGGCACGTTCCTGGGGCAAACCCCCTGACCACTGGGCACCTCATCAAAACTAACAGCTTAATGCTTGTGAGGCTAACAGCCTGTGCAAACTACTAGGGCCTATGCATTGTTGCGGGCCCGACCATCAATGCCCCGCCGGTACTCTGCAGCCCGGTTTCAGACTTGTGCCTTGCAGACAGTGCGTGGTGTTGAGAGGGTGCACAAAGGTGGAGCAGCTCTTGTGTGTTAAGCTCATCACAAAATGTTTCACACCCTGTGCGCAAAGCCCAGAATGTTTCAGACCGCAGAGTGCGCAAAGCCGTTGTAAGGAGTGTTTGGTGTCCAAGAGATTACTGCCATGTAAAGAACCCTGACAGTGACCAAGTTGAGAAGCTGCGATGCTGTTCTTTGCTAATCCCATTGGGGCACACAACACTTAAGCAGCTGTGTGAGCAAATCTGCCTCAAGTATCTGGTGTAGATACCATTACAGCCAGATGGTGTATTGTCCCTCCTACAGCACCTCCATTGACTTGGGCAATGGCTGTCAAGGCTGGAGATGGGACTTCATTGCCGAAGCTGTGTTTCCCGCGGCTGAATGGGGGCTTACCTCACACCCCAAGCACCTCGTCATCAACATGCAGCAGCCCTCTCCAACCCAAGCATGTTCAGTTGAGCCCTGCCCTGCTGGGTTTGCTATTGCCCTTGCCGACCTTGCAATGAATGCTGGAAGCTGTTGCTGCAGTCCTATTCCCATGCTGCAGGTGCCCTACTCATAGCCGTCATATTCAGAGCCAAGCAGCGGCAAAGCCCGCACGCACTTGGCAGGCAATAGCCTCCACAGCTTGCAGCTGTTCACTGCCAGTAGGACCGTCTAGCTAAGCTAACAGAACAGTGTTGCGTGCGTGCGTGCGTGCGTGCGTGCGTGCGTGCGTGCGTGCGTGCGTGCGTGCGTGCGTGCGTGCGTGCGTGCGTGCGTGCGTGCGTGCGTGCGTGCGTGCGTGTGTGTGTGTGTGTGTGTGTGTGTGTGTGTGTGTGTGTGTGTGTGCGTGTGTGTGTGTGTGTGTATGTATGCATGCGGGTGCTTGGTCTGCTCTACAACAGCATGCAAGCACCCACCTCCAATACCGTGATCTCGTCCATCATCACGGGCCGCACCCGCCTCCTGATTTGAGCCAACTCCCAGGAGGGCTCCCGCTCCTCCCCCATCAGGTACGCCAGGAGCTCTACCACGTTGTCCAGTTCAAAAGGGCTGGGCCTCAATCCCCTTAGACGCAGCAGGCCTGCACCCAGGCACTCATCCCATGCGGCTGCGTAGCCCTTGCTTGGCCGTGCGCTGGCTGCGCCGCTGTCTGGCAGCTTGCTGGGTTGAGGGTTGACACACGCGCACCTCATTAGCACGCCCACAAGCTTGGGAGTGTGTAGGGTGAGTGACAGGTTGGAGGGGTGACTGTGTCGGCTGACAACTGACCTCTGACGACTGACAGGTGCGAGACAACTCACTCTCTCAACACCACAAGCCTTGTTGTGCAAATGCGGCAATGCAGGCCAGGTCAGGCCAGGCCAGGCAGCGCCATGCAAGCGCATGAGGTGCAAGCACGGTAGCAGGGCCAGCTGCCAACATGGAAGGCAGAGCAGCAGCATCAGGAGTACACTGCAAGGAGCTGCAAAGACAGAATGCTGTTGAGAGGGCAGGGAGGCTGTTACATCTGTGTGGTGATGGCAACCCAGGCCCCTTCACCTGTGTCGTGCACCAGCAGCGGGGCTGAAGGCAGCTGGGCCTCCACACTGACCAGCTGCACGTTGCTCCAGTTGAAGGTGAATCTGGAGGGCCGCAGCTCCTTGACTAAGGGTGATGCTGAGAAGTTTGCCTGCAGGTGGCAGCAGGGTGGCTTGGGCAAGGTAAAACCGGGCTGCTGACCGTCCGCTCATTCGCCAGATAGCTGAAAGCGTGACGGAGGTGTGGGAAAGCTGGGAGAGGCAAGGCAAATCTTGGAGGGTGTGTGGCAACCTCGCACATCCATAGCCAAGAAGTCTCTTAGGCTGCGCTGCAGACCTGGGTTCAAGCCCCATGGTGAAACTTTTTGTTTTTCACTGCAGCTTCCTCAAAACTGGCTTGTGGCATTAAGTCAAGGCCGTGACGCCCCTTACCTGAAAGGACTCCAGTGGCAGCCACCATCTGTATGGCCTGGAGCGGCGGCTCAGCCAGACCCACCACACCATCTGTGCAGCCAGGCAGGTAACATAGCCCTAACATAGCCAACATAGCCAACGCAAACATAGCAAAAAAAATAGCCCTAACATATACACAGCGCTGCTGGCAGTCTTCCCTCTGACAGACCAGCAGCAGCAGCACGGCACAGTCACTACAGCTCCTTGGTCATACACAAGCTCTGTGGTGACATTGTAAGATTGAGTGCAGGAGGTGTCTATGCAGCAAGGCATGTGGCAAACCCAGAGACCAGCCCTCTCCCCTTGCTTCTGCCTGTCAATTTGGAGCAGACGCACCATATGCTGTAGCAGCAACCCTATCTCACACCAGGCCACCACATTGTCTCTGGTGACACTATGGGGTTGAGTGCAAGAGAAACCGAGGGCTCACCTCATCACTGGGAATGAGGAGGGTGCAGTCCCTCACCTCCAGCTTACGAGCTCCTTGCCCAACAGCGTTCCTGCCGGTCAAACACAGGGCCTGCACAGGCCTGGTACTCCTTACCCTCCCACCAGCCAGCCAATCACGATGCCAGATGCCACATGTAATCACCGGTGTTTGTTTTCGTTTGCCCAAACGGCAGACGTACAGTTTTTCTGACATGGCCCAGATTCAAATCCAGGTTTCAAAACCAGGTTCAAACCAAGGCCCAAACCAAGGCTCAAATCCAGGTTCGAGCCCAGGTTCAAGCCCAGGTTCCAACCCATGTCAACACATGCCGGCACTGTTGCGCATGGATCATGCGGTGCTAACACTGTCGTCTAGGTTCATACAGTCACAGATGCCAGGTGATGTATGGTGCTTGCCACCCATGATGGGTCAATGGTGCCTATGAATGGTGCAGGCTGGTTGCATGTTGCCGAGTTCGAAGATTGATATGTTAATCGCTCCGTAAAAGTCAGTTGCGAAAACCCAAGTTACCGAAGACTCAACAAGGCCACAGCCGTCTTGAGCACTTCGTGCAAAGAAGAAGTGCACCACCCAGCAAAAGACCATGCTTGTGCAAAAACCCATGGTTGAGCCAGCCCTGCCCGACGTCAACACCATGCTTGAGCCAGCCCTGCCTGGCATTGGAACTGCATAGCTGTGATTGCTTGCGGTGCTGCCGTGGCCTCACCTTAGGAACTGCACCATGTACCCGAGCGCTGTGAACAGCGAGCCAGGCAAGGTGGCAATGTCTCCCATTGGCATGTTGGCATGCGTCAGGTTGTTCAGCAACACTTTGGCGCTGGCATCATACGCACCGACAATGCCGCACCACCTGCAGGCAAGCAAGCAGCACAGCAACATGAGCTCAGATACAGCATCTCCCTGCCTTAGCCTGAGCCATAGATCTTACGCGGCCCAGTCCAGCTCTGGTCGTGGGTTGTCAAGCGTGGGCACCCCTGCAGCACAGCATCGAGGCTAGTGAGTGTGCATCAGCATTGGCACTGCCAGGCCTGGCCACTGTGCAAGAGTTCAAGAGCAAGGAGTCCACGGTAGATCTAGCTGTGCTTGTGGGCAGGAAGGGAGGTCAGCCATCTGCCAGCAGCAGCCTGACCCTAACCTCTGGGTAGGGGAGGTCAAATGCGGGCCGACCCACCTGCCACCACCAGCCTGTTGGTGATGCTGGCCAACCGTCCTGCATTTGAGCACTCCCTGGCTGCCGCTGGGACATAGCCCTGCAGCCAGGGGCTAGGGTCAGTGGGCAGCCTGTGGCCTAGCCCAGCAAGGGTTTAGGCAGCAGGGGTCAGGAGATGGAGAATGGGAACCATCACCTAAAGCATCCGTGCGCAGCTGCCAGCATGGGACTAATCAAGACGCTCTAAATAACATGCACCTGCAATGAGATGTTGGTGAGGACGTGAACAAAGCTGGTGGAGCCCTCATCCATCCCTCCAGCAGCGGCCAGTGCTGCCAGCAGCTCCTCGGGCCCAGCCACCGGAGCGCTGGAGCACATCAGGTTGAAGGAGGGGGGGAGGGAGCGCCCGCATGTGAGGTTCAGGTTGCGTGCGCTGACGGCTGCAGTGGCCCAGGTGCGGTACCCCACGCCCCCTCTGCTGATGACCATGCTGGCGTTGACCGTCCCTCTGCACAGCAGGCTGGCGTACTGGGCCAGGGAGGTGCAGGAGCTGGGCAGGCGCAGGGTGACGTTGGTGTAGGTGATGGAGGGGGCGCCTGGGCCTGTCAGGTTCACGGGGACAAGGTAGCTGAGCGGCGCGGTGGCCCTGGGCACAGCGATGTCAGTGACCACTGCGAGGTCCTGGAGGTTGATAGTGCTGGCTGCAGGGTGAGGGACAGAGTGGTGTCAGTGCAGTGCTGCCAGGGGCCTTACACACTGGGACTGGAGACAGGCTCAGCCAGCTCTGGTCGGCGCCTGCTGCACCTGCCTGGCCCCAGCGAAGTGCGTCCCAACAGGCTGAGGTCCAGTGTGGATGCGGGCAAGCCGGGGAAGCCTGTGATTGTCAAGGTTCCCGACACATTGCGCGGAGTGGGCGTCCAGGTCTCGCCAGGCCCCAGCGTGCAAAGGGTACGGTGCTGGGTTATGACGCAGTCCTGCCACGAGAATGCAGCGCACTGCAGCAAACCCCATAGCAGTAGCAGTAGCCGTGCTTGGTGCATCAACAACAGTCGGACTGCATTGAGGCACTGAACTGGTGACTGCGGGCTTCAGGTTGTAACCGCACTGTACATAGGATGGCTGGAACACAAGGTGGCGCAGGCATGTTCGCTTCTGGGGTGTCGTACATGATTGGGTTGGTGTTGGCGTGTTAGTGTTGGCGTTGGTTGGCTGCTTTCTGCTTAGCCCCACTACAGCATACAACTAGCATACAAGCAAGGCAGCTGGTCAACCCTGTCATTGGCATTGCTTTGACGTACTTTCCAGAAAAAGGATAGACGTATCTGTCTCAGGCACTGTATCAGCGGCATGTAAGCACCCTGAAGTTTTACCTGTCAGCGTACAGCCCGCATTTGATGCGTGCATGTATGTAAAGCATGTGTGTGCGTGTGTGTGCATGTACATGGAAACGTGTTATGCTAATCCTTTAATGACACGAACTATAATCACACGCTACAAATAGGCGCCGCAATGAATGTCGCCGCTGGCTCTAGAATGCGGAACACCCTGATACAGCACGTGCGTCCCCGGCCCCGGCCCCTACTTCCCCGGCCCCATGCTCGACACTCACCATTGGCTGAGGTTCGGTTGCAGCGCGTCTCCCTGGGCGCTGCCACTCCCAGCTGTAGGACGCCGCGCGCCTGCCAATCAAGCACAACGCTGGAGCGTCCAGCCAGTCGCCAACTTGCACTAGCGAATGCAGGTAGCCCGGGGCTATGATTGTTTCCGGCCGCTGCAGATAAGCGAAATCTAAATGCTTCTGCATGCAGGCTCAACAGCACCAACATCAGCTCCCTCAAACCTGGTTCTGCAAAGTCTGAAAGCAGCACAGGTAGCAAACTCAAGAGAAAGGGGGTAAAGTCATACCTTACATGCAGCATGACCCAGCGCCTCATGTCGCCCTGCTGCTGCAGGCTGTTGCATTTGACGTTGATAGCACTTTGTGAGTCTGCAGTGGCGCATGACACACTCCAGGATGCGTCAGCCACCTGAATAGCTCCCCACCATGCTGCCTGCAGCTGTGAAGATGAGTCCATTGACGAGTTGGCAGCATTCCTTGGTGTGGGCGCCCAAGTGGCCGCGCTCACAGCCCAGTGAGTCACACTTCCTCCAAGCCGTCACTGCCCTCCACTCCTCCAAGCGTCTCTCCACAGCCCCAATGCCAGTCTGTTCAATGTCTGGCTCCTCGAGATGTGTTTCCCATCTGCGCCGTCTAGGCCCACCTTGTTTCTATCCTTGCCTCCTTCATACATCAACGCCTGACCCTGCCTGCAGGGCCATGGGTGGCAGCGTTGACTTTAAGACAGCACTCACGCAGCGGCTGGCTGTCATGCAACCCTCTCGGGCGGCTGTGGCCAAGTTCCTAATTGAGCACCCCCACCGCATCAGCCCAGGTCTGCCCCAGCAGTAGCAGCAGCAGCAGCAGCAACACAGATCTCCAGCCAATAACAAAGGGTTTTCTTCAAGCCATAGCCAGGCCACCCAGCGCCTACTGTTGCAAGTACAGCTGCCCCTGGTGGATCACGCATAGTAAGCTGGGCCCGTGGTGTTCCTGACATTCACCACACACTTTCACCCCTTGCCCTGCCCTGAAGCTGGTGCATCCCGCCTCCCTGCCCTGGCTCTCACCATGCTGACCTGCCAACCCACACCAAGCACTCCAGACACCCTGCCTGCCTGCCTGCCTGCCTGCCTGCCTGCCTGCCTGCCTGCCTGCCTGCCTGCCTGCCTGCCTGCCTGCCTGCCTGCCTGCCTGCCTGCCTGCCTGCCTGCCTGCCTGCCTGCCTGCCTGCCTGCCTGCCTGCCTGCCTGCCTGCCTGCCTGCCTGCCTGCCTGCCTGCTTGCCTGCCTGCCACCTCCCTCCCAACTTCCACTCACATACGCCACGCGCCTCACAGCTCGCCAACCTGCCTGCTTGCCTGCTCACTAGGCATCCCGGAGCTGCTGACCCTACTGCGTCAGCAGGGCAAGGAGGTGTTCCTGGTGTCAGGCGGCTTCCGCCAGATCATCCACCCGCTGGCCCAGCACCTGGACATCCCACTGGACAATGTGTTTGCCAACAACCTGCTGTTCCAGGTACTGCCTCCTCCGCTGGTCCCACATAGTGCATGTCATGCTTGCATGCTTCATGCGACAAGGAAGACACGAAGTCTGGCTACCTTGCTCTGGCGCTCCTGCTGCCGCTGCAGGAGGATGGGTCATACGCTGGCTTTGACACTAACGAATTCACTTGCAGAAGCGGAGGCAAGCCCGCTGCATTGCGCCACATACAGGCAGGTGTCGGGCACCACCTGGAGCACACAGGCAGCTGCCAGCCCTCCCTCCTGACCACAAGCCTGAGGCAATGTCTTTCTGCCTCCTTAACTATAGAGACTGCTCCAGCCAGCTGCTGCCATGGTGACAAGCTGACTGGGCCAAGCTTGGCACTGAACTGACGACACTGGTCGTGTTGGGTGAGCCAACTGGCACTGAACTGGTGTCACGGGCTGTGTTGGGCAAGCCTCTTGGCCCCAGACACAGGGCATGGCTCTCGACCCAGGTGGGCATGGCTGCTGCCCTGCGCCCCCCTGTGCAGGAAACGAGGGGCCTCCGTCAGATCGTGATGGTGGGGGACGGGGCCACCGACTTGGAGGCGCGGCTGGAAGGCGCAGCCAGCCTGTTCATCGGGTGCGCTGGGACCAGCTCTAGGGCCAGAGAAGGCTGGGCAGGGGAGCCGAGGTTGGGCAGGGGAGGTCAGGCTGTTGCGTGTCTATGACGCAGACCATTGTGCACATTCAAGCAAAGGGACTTGCTAGGGCACTCGCAAGGCACTCAAGGCACAGGGGACAGGGCGGGGCATGTAGGGCGGTGTAGTGAAGTAGAAGAGGAAGAAGCATTGGGGGACAGCATTAATAGGGGCAGACAGGGCAGGGCGGGCGGGGCAGGTGCTCATGCCTGATTTCCTTGGGCAAAGCCTCGTGCATGGCACATGTTTCTGACACCTCCCTAGTGCTTGCAGGGAAGCCAGTTTGCTTTCACACTCTTCGTGTGCATATGTGTCTGCATTGTACTCAGTAGTAGGTTAATGATTGTGTGACCTCTGGCTGCAGGTATGGAGGGGTGGTCATGCGGCCCAACATTGCTGCCAAGGCGGACTGGTACATCACCAGCATCCAGCAATTCATTGATGCGCTGGAGCAGGCATGAAGACAGCTGCAAAGCAATAATGTCCGGGACTCGTGCTGCTTACCAGCCCACACAACCCTATCTAGCTCACTGACAGGAGGCGGATGCTCAGCAACAGTGTGTGTGCATCCACGTCAAGACTATGCGCCGTTCAATTAGGGTGTGGGATAAGCGCTCGCTAAATGTCCTAGCCGTGCCTACATGCCTGTCACCAGGCAATTGACTGGATGGGCGATGCATGAGCATCTAGTTCTCAGCGGTATCGGCCATGGTTGGAGTACGGCTGGGACTTTACCGACAGTTGACATGTCGACATAACGATATAATGTTACCCTGCTATGCATGCTGGTGCGCGTGCGAGATGGGATGTCCTCTACTTTGTGATCCAGGTCATCCATTTTTGGTGGGTCTGGACCTTGTGTGGGTGGTTACGCTGGTCTTCAGGATTCGTTGATATGGCATGCAATTTTTGGGATGGCTGTCCACAGTATTGCTAGGCATGGCCTCACCCTCGGAGCAAACCTTGCTGCAACCAAGAGCATTTAGAAAGAATAGAAATTTGCATTTGAAGGTCGTAATATGACACTTAATCATAGTGTTGTAGACCACGCTACTTCGAATTAATAGTATTTAGTGCAAAAGCAATGACATGTTTGAGGACAAGCTGAAGTGAGGGGGGAGAGGTTGTCGGCGCTACATAGCCCTGCTCCCAAACATTAGGCGCTGCTGCCATCCCCGACCTTGCCAGCCAATGAGGTCGCGTCAAGGTGTGGGTATCCGCTGGACTTAGTTCTAGAAAGGTTCCGAAGTGAGCCGGGTATTTGGCCCTTGGTATCAATGTCACGTCCAGCTTGGATGTGCTTGGCTGCAAGGGTAGGGTGGGGAAGGAGGTACATGAGCGGGTGGATTCAGCACATGGTGGCATGGGCTGGTCTCCTTACCTCCCAATAGCTGGGCTTCCGCTTGCGTACAGACCAAGAGCAGTTTGTGGCACCTGAGGCCAGGCAAGTGCAGCCCGCCAATCACATATGGCACGCGGATAGGTGGCACGTTCATGCGTTCAGAGGCAATGGAGGGGTAGCGTAGGCACAGCTGCACCCTCATGGCATGCTGCAAGCCAGGCATAATTAAACTGCTGTGGCACATGCCACTAACGTGTGAGGTGCCTCAACTCCAAGGTCCCTTAGCCCCTATGCATGTTGGCCGTCGCCCACTTCCAGATGGCAAGTTTTGGAAAGTCAGAGCAAGGCTGGACTGTTCGCATGGCTGGTGGCTCGATGGATACAACCACCGACCTGTGACCTGCTCGCAGCAGCGAGGCAGCGTACTCGGCAGCCAGACGCCCCGTGCGTGCGTCGAGGTTTGCCTCCAAACCCTTCGTCCCCTCGCGGTCCGCAACATTGCGGACGGCCACCCTCTCAGCCTCCTTGTATAGCTTCGCGGCCGCTGCCTGCACCTCGTCGTGGCTTGCGCAAGAAACTGTTGCGCTGCATGTCTGCGCAGCTTGGAGTTTTCGCACAGCTGCGCGCACTATCCGGGGCACCGGGCCGAGTTGCGCGCACGGGGCTTGCAAGACAGCACCTTCACAACCGCGTGCTGCCGCTGTACTCCCAATGTCGTGCCCGCATAGCTGGCGCTCGATGTGGGGCGGTGTCAGTTGCCACAGGGTGTCAGACACGCCCCGGCTGCTCTGCTTGTGGCGCGGCAGCAATGGGAACATGTCGCCCACCAGCGCCAAGCAATCCAGCAGGGACTTGCGCGGTAGGTGTTGCAGGCTGGCGCACAGTCGTTGCAGGAGCAACAGCGCATAAGGACTGGGCGCACGGCTAGTTGAGTAGCGGACCTCCGTACCACCGCGATCCGCAGGAGTAACTAGTGTGTCCCAACCCATTCCGCCCGCCGGTGTGACCTGCGGTTTGCTTTGAAAGCGACGCCGCTGCAGACGCTGATGCTGCCACAAGCTCTTCAACGCGACCACAGCTTGCTGCGCATCGTGCTGTTGCCGCCCTTCTTGCCCGCAAAGTGGGAAAATGTCCTTGTGAGCAGGAGAGTGAGATAGGCTTCTGAGCGTTTGCCTACCCGCTCTGCTGCTGCAGTGGCCGACCTCTGCCCCAAATACGCTTGCTGCATCGCCACCCCGTCCTGGGCTGCAAGTGACTGCATCGCCAGCCTCAGTCAAGGCAAGAGCTGGGCCCCGCAGGCCAAGGGAGAAGGTCTGTGACGTTTGCAATTTTGTGTGAGCTGGCTGGGCCGGCTGGCCCGCCCGCCCGCCCGCATCAGGCACGTGATGCCCAAGGCTTTGCAGGGCCAGCAGGCCAAGAGCAGGCGGCAGAGCCAGCTGGAGCTGGGCAGCAGCTTGATGCAGACGCTGCCATTGAGGGCCATTGAGAGATAGCAGGTGCTCCAGCAGGCTGAAGGCCAAGGGCTGAGGCAGCCACTGCGGCCAAGGTGCCGTCCTCACACCTGCAGCTGCGCCTTCAAGCTCAGTGCTGGCTGGGGGCCCAAGGGGCGCCAGATGCAGGTGCTGCAGCTGGGAGTGGGTGTGAGGGTGGGTGTGAGCTGCAGAGGCCAGCCAGGCTGCTGCCACGGCTGCAGAGGCATGCAGGCGGGCGATGGCATCCAGCTTCAGACCATGGCCCTGCAGGCGAGGTGGGAAGCCACATAGGGGGAGAGGGCAAGGGGGCGGGGGGCAAGGTGGCGAGGGTCGGGCGGTGAGGGTCATGGTGTTAGGAGTGAGGGCCCCTCTGGCCCTCCCCGCCCATGATGCTCCCACCCAGGCTCCCACCTTGTGCTCAGCCCTCAGGCGTGGGCCCGGCTGCAAGGTGGACTGCAGCCACAGGCCAGGGTCAGTGTGGCAGGTCAGCAACAGCAGGGAGCAGTGACTGGGCAGGCCACCAGGCGCAGAGGGCAGAGGCACACTAGCTGAAACAACCTGGTCAGCAAGCACCAGCATGAAGTCTGGCTAAGACCTTCCGTTCTCGACCCGTTGTGGCTACCCTCCCCCCCCTTCCCCCCTCCCCCTCCCCCCTCCCCCCTCCCCCCTCACTCACCGCATGTACCACCGGCAGCGGCTGCAGGAGGTGGCGGGCTGCAGCCATGATGCCCAGGGCAGTGGGCAGGGGCAGCCAGGGCAGCCAGGCCACTGCATGGCTCGTGTTGCCCAGCTCAGCATGCTGCAGCTGGCTGCTGCTCAAGGCTTTCACCACCTGCAGCAGCTCCTCGCCCGCCCCGACCAGCTGCTGCTCCTGCCCCAAAGGCAGGCCAAAGCCAGAAGTGGCTCCTGCCCCTACCCCTGCCCAAGGTCCTGGCCCTGGCCCTGGCCCTGGCCCTGGCCCTGGCCCTGGCCCTGCCCTCGACCTTGCACCAGCTTCAGCAGCAGCAGCCACACGACACCCCGCCCTGAAAGCAGCCATGGCGCCGTGCACCTGCTGTTGTGCCAGCAGCTGCCAACAGCACTGGGAGGCAACGTCAGCCAGCTTTGTCAGCACGAGCAGCTCTTGTGGAACCGCTGCCGAACTCTGGGCGGATGCCGGCTGTGCAGACCCTGAGGAACTTGGGCCAGTAGGTGGAGGGGCCACAGGGGCTGCACTGGCACCCAGGGCTTGCAGGGCGCTACTGATTTGTGCTAGAGCAGGCAGGCAGCGCGGGCTGGCTGCCCAATCCTTCGCGCGGCGAGCCAGCAGCGCTGGGGCCAGTAAGGTGCTGAGCTGGGTGGACAGCGTGACGCTTGGAACGGAGTTTGGAGGGATGCAGATTTGGGACCTCGGCGGTGCCGTACCTGCTCTGGGACGGGGGTGCGGAGACGACAATTGGTGCACGACACCGCTGCCGCCCGACAACCCCGCGGCTCGCATCGCGGGTGGGACAATGGGCGGAACGGCGGAGGCGATGGTGGGCGCGGCGGCGGGCAGCATGCGGGGGGTCTGGCTAAGGTGCGCTGCTGCAAGGACGTGGCTGAGGGCGGCCATGCCCTCCAGTTCTAACCCCGAAATGTCGACGTCGTCACTCGCGTGAGAGTGGCTCCGAAACAGCTTGCCAAGCCCTTGTTCGTGCCGCACCCCATTGTGCCGGTGCGCACGCTGAGTATTGGCGGTATGCTCGCGCTGACATTGCACAACACTGTGGGCGAGGCAAGCAGCTGCGCGTCGCACAACGTGAAGCAGTTGCAGCACCCCGGCTTGTTGCAACCGCGAACGCGCCTCCCCGCGTTTCGCCCAAGTGCGCAACATACTCAGCAACGGCAGCTGCGGGGTCAGGCAGCGCGCGAGGGTCACGAGCACACCCGGAGGCCAACTCTCATCCGGCAAGCCGCGAGCCGCCCACCCCGCTGCATGGAGCAACGGGCCGAAGCTGTGCTGGGGCCCGTGCACACCTGCGTGCTGCTGCACTTTTGAAGGCGGTGCGTCTGTCGGGTCCGCCCGGGGGCACAGCCGCGACTCAGCCAGGGTTTGCCGCGAGGAGTGGTCTGGGTTCGACTCCTGGCCATGGGTCTGTTTTCCGCAAACAACCGCCCCTGCTTTGATTAGCTCAAACACCTGATCCGCACTACATGGCTCATACACTAGGCAGCCATGCGCCGCCGCCAGCCAGGCAGCCGCCAGCCCCTGCTGCTCGCCCCACAGCCCCTCACCCTGAAGGCCTTGCAGCTGGCGGTGAGCCCGCAGCAGCAGGGTGGCTGGGTGGCCAGGCTCCTCACCGGCCAGATCTTGGGACCCCCCTCCCAGGCCCCCCCGCTGCCTCCCTGCCCCTCCAAACCCCCTGGGTCCTGCTGTCGCTGAGCTGAGGTGCCCCATCCCTGGTGGCCAGGGCAATGGCTGGGAGCTGGCCCGGCGGGGGGGCAGCAGGGGGGGTGAGGCAGGGGGCGGGGGGCCTGGCAGTGCAGGGGCGCTGGGCTTTGGGCTGGGTGGTGCCAAGGTGCTGCTGCTGTGGTGAGGTGGGGGCGGGGGCCCTGGGCGGGGGCCTGGTGTGTCAGCTGCCGGCTGGGGCAGCCAGGGGGCTGTGGGAGGGGTCTGGGCTGCAGCTAAGGGAGCCACCGAGAGAGGGGTGCGTGGGGCTGTGAGCAGGGGCGGAGGCAAGGGGTGGCGGGCGAGGGTGGCTGGTCAGCAGGTGCGGGTCATAGGAGGGGGTCCGGCGGAGCAGCAAGGCTGCCTTGCCCTGCGTCAAGGGTGTTAAGGGGTGGGGGGGGCAGGGGGCCGGCTGGGCTGCAGGGCGCTGCCTCGCGGGCCTTGATGCATCCAGGGGGGAGGGGGCTGGCCAGGCTGCAGGTGGGCTGGGGGTGGGAGTCCCGCCCTACCCCTACCCCACTCTTGGCCAGAGCGCCGTCAGGGGGTAGGGGTTGGTGTAGCATGGCGGCAGCCAGGGCGGCAGAACCCTACCGGGTGGGGCGGCTAGGGCAGCCAGCTGCCTCTGCAGCCAGGCAGGGCAGCCAGGCCAGCAGCCGTGGGCGTGCAGCCACACACACCATGCTGCCAGGCTAGGTTAGTGAGCTGGGTGAGAGGGGAGGGGCTGAGCAGCTAGGCAGGCTAGGTTCAGGTTGGTCAGGGGCCACAGCAGGGGGGAGAGGGCGGCGGGCGGTGTGCAGTCTGCCTATGATGTCAGTGCAGTGAGATGGTTAGCGAGCAATCAGTGAGTCAGTGAATCAGTGAGTCAGTGGGTCAGTGAGTCAGTGAGTGAGTGAGTGAGTGAGCCAGTGAGCGGTGTGTCAGTGAGTGAGTGAGTGAGTCAGTGAGCGGTGTGTCAGTGAGTGAGTGAGTGAGTGAGTCAGTGAGCGGTGTGTCAGTGAGTCATCCCCACCTGTACCAGCATCACCAGTCGCTGCCTTTGTTGAGCGGGCTCTGAAAAGTCGCTCTGATGAGCAGATGGCACTTTGCCAGCCCTTCCAGCAGCAGTGCCTTGGAGATCAGCTGAGAGGTAGCTGGGGGGAAGCTGGGGGGAAGCTGGGGGGAAGCTGGGCTGTGATAGGTGGCTGGTAAAGAACTGTGGGTGTGAGGCTGGAACTGCATTCATTCGCCATGGCCGGGAGTGGGCACCCGCTGCTGCTGCAGCTGCTCCCCCCTGCTGTGGCCAATGACTCCAGGCGTGGTCTGGACAAGCGGCTGGCTCAGGAACTGAGGGTTGTGTCGCTGCTTTGCACCGCCCAGCTACCTCCCCAAGCTGCTGGAGCAGTGCAGCTAGCTCTTGATACCGGGAGGGGGAGGGGGAGGGGGAGGGGGAGGGGGAGGGGGAGGGGGAGGGGGAGGGGGAGGGGGAGGGGGAGGGGGAGGGGGAGGGGGAGGGGGGAGGGGGAGGGGGAGGGGGAGGGGGAGGGGGAGGGGGAGGGGGAGGGGGAGGGGGAGGGGGGAGGGGGAGGGGGAGGGGGAGGGGGAGGGGGAGGGGGAGGGGGAGGGGGAGGGGGAGGGGGAGGGGGAGGGGGAGGGGGAGGGGGAGGGGGAGGGGGAGGGGGAGGGGAAGGGGGAGGGGGAGGGGGAGGGGAGGGGGAGGGGGAGGGGGAGGGGGAGGGGGAGGGGGAGGGGGAGGGGGAGGGGGAGGGGGAGGGGGAGGGGGAGGGGGAGGGGGAGGGGGAGGGGGAGGGGGAGGGGGAGGGGGAGGGGGAGGGGGAGGGGGAGGGGGGAGGGGGAGGGGGAGGGGGAGAGCCCCCCCTGACCCTCTGCTCTTTCCTGACGCACCCCAAGCTCATGATGCTTGGCCTGGCCCCCCTGATCCACCACCACTGCCTGGCTGGGTGCTGGCTGAGGCAGGCGGTGCAGCTGAGCCTGCTGCCAGGCCTCCCAGCATCGCCGCTGGTGCTGCAGGTCCAGCAATGCCGGCTGCCCAGCCAGCGGGTGATCATGACTCCAGCAGCCCTGCTGGGGGGTCAGGGAGCTGCACCGCCGGTCCAGCACCGTGGCAAAGCGTGACAGCAGGGACCCGAGGCGCTGCCACGCAGAGCCAGCCGCAGGGCTTGCCCCTGGAGTGGGGTGCGTCCTAGGGTGAGGAGGGGGAGGAGGGGGAGGCGAGGGGGGGCTGGGCATGGTGGGCATGGCAGTGGAGGTGGAGGTGGGGGTGAAGGGGGGTGCGGGGCGCCCAGCCATGGCCTTGGTCGGCCCTGTTGCTGCCAGGAACTGGGCGAACGCCAGCTCAGCATCACGGCTGCGGGCCTCCTCCAGGGCTATGGCCAACGCTGCAGCCACCTCCTGCACAGGCGCCTGCCGCAGCACCCGGGAAGCTGCTCGGAAGCTGCCAGCTGCCAGCAGGCCACATGCCCTGTGCCAGGCCTCAGCCACATGCGCCCCCTCCCCCTCCCCCTTCCCACCTACCTGCCCCTGCCCCTCACCCTCATCCCCTGGCGTCCCCTTCAATCCCTGGTTGGGGGTGTGGTTGCTGTGCTGGCTCGCCTCATTGCCGCCAACTGCTGCGGCCAAGCTGCTGGGGGGCTGGCTGGGGGGCTGGCGCACCCCACCGCCACCAACAGCACCTGGGGCAGGACCCAGGGGGCTGGGCTGACCCACCCCCACCCCTACACCTGCCCTGTTGCCCGGTGGCCGCGTCTCCGACCCCACCGCACCCCAGCCCGCCTTGCCCGCAGCAGCGGCTGGGCCTGCCGCCCTGGCCACCACCCCTGCTGCTCCTGGGGTGCTCATTATCTGCAGAGAGGGGCTGGTGGGGGGCTGTGGGTGGTCAGGGCTTGGCTGGAGGTGTTGCCTGCCCAAGGGCCCCCCCCTGGCCAGCCGCTCTCCCCCCCGCTGCATCAGAGCCACTCCACACAGCCCCACCGACAGCAGTTGCTCCACACCCCCACCTCCTCCCACCCCCCACCCCGCTTGCCCACCTCCTGCTGCCTGGCCCTTGGCTGCCTGCACGCCAACTTCCGCCCAGCTTCCATCCCCCGCCAGGGTCACCCCTGACCCACCTCCCGCTTCCTCAACTGCCTGCTGCTCCCTGATGCCTAGCTGCCCAGCCACCAGGTCACCATGGTGTTGCTCATCACCCAACGCTGCAGGTGGGGTTCGAGCCCCTCCCCCCCGCCCCCTGTGCTGCCCAGTGCCCAGGAGTGAAGCCAGGCAGTCCAGCCCCTGCTGCCCAGCCTCAGGGCAATGCAGGGCAGCAGCTACCAGCTGATGCGCAGGGGTGGGCGGGGCACCAGCGGGGGGTGAGGGGCGGGTGGCTGCTGCAGCCAGCGTCATCAACTGGGCGGCGCTGACCAGGGCCTGGGGGCTAGCGGACAGGGTGCAGAACAACGCAAGCTGAGACAGGAGGGCAGGGGTGGGGGGCAGGCCTACTCCATCCCCATCCCCATGCCCATCCCCAGCCCCTGGCCCCATCCCTACAGGCTCTACCAGGCAGCTGTCAGCATGCAGCCTGAGGGCCCGTCTGACCCCCTCCTGCACACCCCTCCCTGTCCCTTCCCCGCCCTTCTCCATCATCCTCCCACCAACCACCAACTGATTAGCCACCAACTGACTAACCACCTGCTGACTTCCCCGCCTGCCCAGGCCCTGCTGTGCCACCCTGAGCAAGGCTGTGAGAAGAGCAGTGGCCTGATGCTGTTGAGGCTGCACCCCAGCCGCCTGGCACTGCAGCAGCAGCAGGTGGAGTGAAGGCCAGCCCAGCCTCGAACAGGCGGCGGCAGGCAGGCAGTGCAGCAGCCGCTGCCACAAGCCAGGGCAGAGCACACGCCGGGCAGCCAGCATGCGGGCCAAGGCCAGGAGCTCTTGCGGCTGGCTGTGAGGGAGGGCCTGGAGGGCAGCAGCAGGGCAGCAGCACCAACCCGGTAGTGGGCAGGGGGCAGGGGTCAGGGGGTCAGGGGTCAGGGGTCAGGGGTCAGGGGTCAGGGGTCAGGGGGTCAGGGTGAAGGGTGAAGGGTCAGGGTCAGGGGTCAGGGGTTCAGGGGTCAGGGGTCAGGGGTGGGGGCGGGGGACATGGGTTGGGGTGCAAGGGCAGGGGCTGAGATGGGGATGAGGCAGGTTTGCGAGGTGGGCGGGAGGTTCCAAGGACATGGCGCTCTGGCTGCAGGGCTGACTTAATGTCACACTGCCTGGGTGGGTGGGTGGGTGGGTGGGTGGGTGGGTGGGTGGGTGGGTGGGTGGGTGGGTGGGTGGGTGGGTGGGTGGGTGGGTGGGTGGGTGGGTGGGTGGGTGGGTGGGTGGGTGGGTGGGTGGGTGAGTGGGCCCCAGGCCCTAGCCAGACCCTTGTCAGGTCTAATGCCAGGTGAGGACAGCAGCTGCCCCGCCCCTCCAGTGGGCCCCCAGCGCAGCGGACCTTGCAGCCAGGCTGGGCCAGGAGGTCAGCCAGCTGCTCCCAGAATTCCTGGCTCAGTGCCTGGCCTGCCTGATGCTGCCTCTGCTGTGCGTTAGCATGGCAGCCAGGAGGCAAGTTCAGCTCGAGGCCCTGCTGCTCTTGCTTGACCCCTTGCCACAAAAGCTCCCCCCGCTGCTGCGGCTGCTGCTGCTGCTCCTGACTCCAGAGCTGACACCGCTGTACAGCTGGGGGTGGTGTTAATGGGGGTGGCGGGTGGTGGGGTGTGATGGCAGAGCTGCAGGCTGGAGTAGTCATGGTGGCCTGGGCCAGGGGCAGGTAATGCAGCAAATCCGCCAGGCTGTGGTCAGCAGCATGCTGCAGCAGCAGCTGCTCGCTGGCGGACAGTCTAGCAGGCGGATGTCCAGTTTGGGGGGGTCGTGGGGGTGGGGGGTGTCTGACCTGCTGCTGGAGCCACCGCAGCGCCTGGTTCTGCTGCAGTGCCAGTGGCGGCGGTGGTGCCTGTTGCAGCAGCTGCTGCAGCTGTGCCTGAGACTGAGGAGTGGCTGGTGCGGGCGGAGGGGAGGGAGGAGCAGGAGGGGTAACAGGAGGAGGAGGGGTAGCAGGAAGAGGAGGAGGAGGAGGAGGAGGAGGAGGGTCAGCAGGGAGACTGGGGTTACTTTTCAAGGCGTCCAATGTCCACCGCCTGACCTGCCGACTAGCAGTCAGCCCAGGTGACAGCTGCCTGGCCACGCTGCCCCCACCGCCTGTGGGCTCAGCTGCTCTGGCACTGCTGGTTAGTCCAGCCTTAGCAGGAGGTCCACAACCCAACTCTGGCCCTGGCCCTGGCCCCAGGTCCCACACTCCCACCAGCGCTCTGCTTCCAGCCTGGGGCCAGGCAGGGCCATGGACAGGACCAGGCTGCCAGGTAGGTTGCCCCAGGCCCTGCTGCCCCTGCCCCTGCCCCTGCCCCTGCCCCTGCCCCTGCCCCTGCCCCTGCCCCTGCCCCTGCCCCTGCCCCTGCCCCTGCCCCTGCCCCTGCCCCTGCCCCTGCCCCTGCCCCTGCCCCTGCCCCTGCCCCTGCCCCTGCTGCTCCTGCTCTTGCTCTTCCCCTGACCTTGCCCCAGCATCCTGAATCAGCTGCCGCGCCGCTCCAGACCCCCGCCGTGCCATACCCACCATCGCTTTAGGCCTAGCTGACCACAGCACTGCTGCTGGATCTGCACAGCAAGGGCTGCTGGTGGCAGTCTGAGCTGCAGCCAGGGGAGGTCCAACGCGCGATTGGTGGAATGTGCCTGCTGCTTGATGTTTGCTCGTTACCAGCTGTCGATAGAGAGAGAGCTGCAACCTGGAAGATCCTGGAGCGGTCAGCGGGGAGGACTGCGCAGGTGGTGGGCGCGTCAATTGTTGAGTAGCGCCATGTCTGCGCCAACTACTTAGCTGCAGGGTTTCCTGCCAGGACGCGAGCAAGCGAAGCCAAGGCCTGGCAGGAGGGCTGGTGCGCCTCCCCATCACAGCAAGCCATGAGATGCTGAGATGCAAGCGAGACAGAAGCAGGTCGCACAGCCCTGAACGGCGCGCTGCTGAAAGTATGAGGTGTGACTTCGCGGCAGGCAAATGCGGACTTGGATTGCCTGTTTGGTTGGGTTATGGGTTGCACGACAACAGGCCTAGCCCATTGAGCCGCTGGCATGAAGCCCCAGGAGCATGGGCACGGCTGCTGGTGGGCTGACCC